>JAIPRK010000618.1:5891-28431 GCA_025469195.1 Chaitophorus viminalis
TCGGCGGCGTAGGATTTGGGTGCGGAGTACGGGGCTGGTGCTGGGTAAGAAGCGGGTGCTGGGTATGCTGGGGGAGCGGCGAGGGCTGAGACCAGCACGCAGGCGAAGATGGTGACGGTCTGTAAAAAAGAAACAAAATAATTATGTGTTGTGTTACAGCGATCTGTTGAGATTAAAAATCTTATTCAATAGGTTTATAGTAGCTGTGCTTCCTTATGATGGACAACGATGATTGAAATATGCACAGAAGAGTCAATAGAGCTAGGTGATATCGATATAGTTATGTATTTTTCTACTAAATAGTGATACAGATAAATACAATATTAATTAAACTGTTGTAAAAGTAAGCACAAACTTTGATCAAGTTATCTGTTTTTCTTAATTAATTGTATAATAATTTGAAAGATCAATGGCTGCTTAATATTCAAGTATTTAATTATGACTTGGCTTAAATTATAAATTAAATTAATTTAAATAAAAAATAAAAATAAATATTAAAAAATCTTATTAATTTTTTGATATTTTCTAGTCCACTTAATTAAATTGTATACAAAAAAAATATACAATTATTTATAGAAACAAGAGAAATGTGAATTCTAAAAGTAGCTAAGTACTTATCATAGGAACTAAGAAGTATACTCGAAATAGTTGTGCACACAACGAATTTGGCGCATTATTAATGTATACATTCTATGATGTATATAATACGTGACTGATATCGAAGTCTTTAAACATATTTTAACTTTTACACCGATTTAGCTAATAAAAAGTATATAAAATATTATATAACATAAAACGAATACTCACTTTGAATGCCATTGTAAATAAATAAGTTTTTTTTTAATTTTTTTTTAGTTTATTTTAGTCACTGGATGTTGACTGAGTGTTGATATTGGCTATAGACGATGGAGTTTTTATACATAAATTCAGGCATTAAGTTCTCCCCCTCTGCCTCTACCAGTTGGTCAGGAGAAGTGGTGTCTGCGAGTTTGCTAACCTTCACCATGAGGGCGTACTCCCGGCATTATTTCAGTGCCCGATTACGTGAATTCAATACACTTACTTTTAATTATTTCACATTTGTAATAGGTATCAACTTTTTTTTATAACACAAAAGCAAAAGCGATGTTAATAATATGAAACCGCAATTATTATACCGTCTTGAGACAGAAAATAAGTATTGTCAAATAAATTATTTGGCTAAGCCTATAATAAAATACAGCACGACTGAAGACCTGTTTATCTATTATGGTTATCAAAAAATCAAATAGCCATCGCGCACCTAATTAATAAGTAAGAGTGCATTAAAAAAAAAAAAACACAATAAAATAATTAAAACTCGATTATTTTTTTAATTAATACATTACATTATTTTATATTCTGTTTGTGACTACCGTTGAGTCATAATAACTCGAAATTGAAGGGGAATAAAAAATCACTTGGAGATACCAAACTCGTACTTATCAAAACCAAAATTAAGCCATATCTTCCAGTTATACTCGTATACCTATCCAATGAGATATTATTTTAAAATTGTACTAATTTTATATATTTAAAATGTAATAAAATTCCAATTTTAAAAAATGACGATAAAAAAACTTGTTGTTAAATAATAAATATAACATATAAATATTATAAAAACTAAAAAAAAAAAAAAATTAAAAAACCATAGTTTTGTATATTATATGCTGTATACAATAGATAGATAATTGGTTATTCATTTTTGATGTTCCGGATGTACATTTTGTAATTTTCCTACTGCTTCGATTATTTAATTATAGAAGTACCTACGCCTTCGACAGATTCACAGATTGGTAATGCTTAAAAATTCTAAATTTATCGATTTTAAAGGACATTAATTATGAGTTGTACAGTTGTCAGTTATCTATTAATAATAAAAACTTTCTTTGATTTAGTCACATTTTTTGATCAAATTTACATTTATAGAAATATCCATATAATACACTTCGACTATATTTGAGTTTACGAGACTATACTATATTATTATTATTATTATACGTTGAGTGTTACGAGAATTTCAAGAGGAAGAAAAAAAACCGAGTAGTCTAGTTTTTTGAGTTATCGTGATTCGAGTTATAGCAAATTGTCGCAATTGATTTTATTTTACAGTTCCTCTATTCCTTAAGGACTGGAGTTGGGCATTTAGCCACCCTGTGCAAATTCATAAAAATGACGCCGTAATATAGCTATTTTTTGATTATGCATAAACAACACAAATAAATTAAATTTGAATACAACGGTCGGTATCATAGTATGCGAAAAATGATTCTGAACGGAGATTATATATCAGTCTAGAATTAATATATTATATTTAATTTGTTATTGTAATTTTTACTATGTCAATATTTACTCTTCAAACGCTTATAAAAAATAATTGTGTCTATGTATATTTTAATAATTTTTAAATCACAGTAAAAAAACTTTTATGAAATCTTTTATTAAATTTTCATTTATTTTATCCCAGTGAATTTTTTTTATCAACAATTATAAGAAAAAATTTAAAGAATGGAATATTCCTAATATCTATAAATATATTAAAAGTTATTAAAATATTTTAAAAATAAGATGCCAATCTAAATAGTAAAATTTTCAAACTTATATTTTTGAATAGTTACAAATATTTAAAATCATTTGAAGATTGTTATTTTACGCAATTTTGTGAAAATTTGAATTTCCGACGTTCATAAAAATGTTTTCTAAAAGTCCGTTAGAGTTTATTTTATAGTTATTTGAAGAAAAACTTATAGATAATCTTGAGTTAAAGATTTTATTCTTATATATATTTTCACCTTAAACTTAATGAATTTTCAACTACAAAATAATTTGCAAATTATCTCAATTTTGACATATTTCATATTAATTTGAACTCAGATGCCTATAAAATAATAAATCCGGACTTTATAACTTTCGATTTTTTTTAATTACAATAAGTGAAGTTTATAATAAACCTTGTAATAAACTTTTAAAATTTCTTGGGAAGCTAAAATTTTTGATCAATATTTTAAAAAATAAATACTAAGATAAATTGAAAATGTTATATGTCTATAGTTTATAAATAGATTGCATACTTAGTCCAAATACTTTGAAAACATAACCATGTATAAACAATTCTAATATAGACATTTGGTAAAATTTCTTGTATTAACAGTTTTTCGGTTTTGAGTAAAGTAAAATAATAAAATCAATTTTATTAAAAACTAGTTTTGCGTAAAAATTCCCATTATACCGTTACTTTTTGGAGTTTTTTCCTGACGTATTTAAAAACTATTGATAATTTTTTATTTTCAATCGCCCAAAGTACCAACTAGATTCACTTTCTTTTCAAAAAACTTTTTTAAAATCGAAGCACTATTACTGCTTCAAAAAGTCATGACAGACACAAAAAAACCAACCACCAGTATACCGTCTTGTGCGCGGTAGACTATTGCAATTATTTTTAAAAAAGAGTAATATAATGTAGATAAAAATAACACTAGTAAGAATGTTTTCGAAAATTTATATTATAAGAAATTACTTTTTCTTGAACTAATAGATTATTTGATATTTTTCATTGTTAACTGTTTATAATGCAGTGAAATATTTAAAATATTAAGTCATAAAAACTTGAGAATAACTTCGGCCATATTTCTGTCCCTACATTATTGCCACCCTTGAAATATTGCTGCCCTATGCGAATGCACGGTCTGCTACACATGCCTTCTGCCGGCCCTGCGGTACCTATAAATTAATTGTTTATTTTTGATTTAAATTTTCGTTTCCAGTCGGCTGATTACTTATTTACTTATAAGTCGTAAAAAATATCCTGTATATTATCTTTATAATATAAAAAACTTACTTCATTATAATGCTATAACTTGAAAATATTTATTCATGAAGATTTTTATTCAACTTGTATTAAACAGTGGCGTTTCAAACGATATATTTAATTGTTTGTGATCAATATTATATAATATTATACAATATCATGAAAAAATATAGGTATTAAAAAAAAAATGAAATTCATAAATAATTACGTACACATTTGGATCGTTTTTAATGAGTTTCAAAGTATCAAAGTAGGTAGGTAGGTACCTGCTATTACATAATCGAAATTTAAGATAATTATTTTTATACATGAAAAGATAGTATGTAGGTAACTAATAGAATGCTTCCATTCTTATTCAGAAAAGGTGACTAATTTTATTCCAACTTATTATACTTTCACTCCGGGCCGTATATGCAATAAATTTCGAACCACTTGTCGACAATCTTGAAAAAATACAAAGCATACATTTTAGTTGTTCAAATAAAAAATTACGCGAAAAAAAAATATTAAAAAGTTCCTGTTCTTTTTCAACAGCACATGTTGAGTTTAATTTGTCTCCCATTTGCAATAGATAAAACTAGTTGCAAATCAATTTGAAAAATATCTTATCAACTTAAGTTAATCAAGTTTTATTATTAAGTTTGAAGTATGCTCTATATGAAGTTATGATAAGTATATTTTGCAACAAGTTAGTTCTATAACGAGTAGGTACCCATTCAGATAGTTCGGTAAGTATACGATCGTACACTGTTGATTTACTTATTTTCTCATAGCTCTTACACTTTGACCTTTGCACAAAAATCATGTTAATATCGGACGAAATTCGGTACATTTCAACTGAAATGATCACGAGGGTTAGCAAGGCCAGATTGAGAATGAATGATTCAGCTATAATAGTAGGCCCATTAAATACACTGCCTTGAGTGAATGAAAATTGAAAATTACTTTGCCGTTTCGAAAAAAAACATTTACGAAAAAACTAATACAAAACATGTCATTAACTAAACTATGGACTCGTTAGTGTTGATCATTGATGTACCGAATAATGTTGAATAAGTCGTATAAGGTATAACTACTTCTCTAGGTACTATAAATAGTAGCATCAATTAATTATTTATAATAATTAATGGTATAGTTAGGTACCGACGTCATTACGTAGTAGGTTACCTACCTGTATTTTAAACCTATGGTATATTAAATAGTAAATGTCTAAAGATGTGAAATATTGTTGTACTGAGTAGGATGATTGGATTTTTCGGTTCACTCTAAAATTTGCCGTCTCTCAGAATTTATTCTGGCAGAAACTCGACATAGATTCCAATTTGTTGATCATCCGTCTATTAAAGAAATCGATCAAAGAGTTTTATGGATAACTAAAACCTTATATTTTATTATAGTAACGTTTGTAATTAGGTACTTCGACAACAGTTATGTGTTAAAAATTTAAAAGTCCATCCCAATCTATAGCTATCAGACACGTTATCGATTTCCTAACATTTTTCATAATCAAAATCCAACTTTTCAAACGTCTACAATTAAATCGGTATATTGGTTTTGAGTCCGTTCTTTTTTTTTTATTATATGTCGGTGATGTGTTGAATTCGCTTTAAAAGTTCATCTATCTGACCGCATAAAATTATCGCAGTCACGGCGCGGCGGCGGCGGCGTAATCCACCCGTCGCCGATCCACCACGCTATCAGCTGCAAGCGCCGTCAGCGTTATCAATCCACGAGTTCTTATCGTCTGTTATCGTTTCGCCGAAGCGTTCGAACGATGTTTGAATGTACGATGTACGATGAACGGCCCGTCCGTTGTCGTAGCTTGCTTGCCGCTGCCCGAATAACGAAAATAATATTACAATTTTAACAACAACAACGGAACAGCCACGTCAGATGACGGTCGTGTGATTACACCGAAATCGGCTGACTCGATGACCGCACCGGAATCCAGGATGACGACTACGCGGCGAGGCCGCAGGAAACGGCAGGCGCTCGACGATGGCAAGAAACCGTCGACTGGCTTCCAGACAATATTTCCCGTCTTCCTGCTGTCGGCTATCACGTTCTCGTTGTTACGGCACGTCGTGCAACCGCTATTCGACACCGATGAATATTATATCGACGAAGAGTTCCATGTACCTCAAGCCCGTCATTATTGCCGAGCTGCGTTCCATCAGGTTGGTGTGCTTGCCTTCTCTTTACTTGCCCGATCAATCCATTTTTTTGTGTTGACACTCTAGTGTGCAGTCTGAAATTGTGAGATCATTGGACTGTTGGACATAGTTCTTGCGTGTTCCCAAACACCTAACCGTCAGATGTCATATTACTGATGATGTGTGTTCTGTAAGATTCCGGTCGTATGATCTATCATTTCAGCACATAAACACCTACTTTTTTTTTTCTTTCACAATGTAAGAAGAGTATGATGTACTACATTAAGGCATACCTGTTTTGGGAATTTCATATTCTGAGCAATATGAAACAAAAATAATTTTCTTATCTTCATGTTTATTAATATTTTTATCATATTTAATTCATGTAAAAAACTTTAAAAATAAAAAGTACCTAATAGAAAATTACTTGCAAATGCTTATTGCTAGGTACCCTTAATAAAATATTTTCATATTGACAAATTTAAAAAAAAAAAAATTCACATCATAAAACATTAAGAACTATAAAATCTATTTTGTTTAATTTAATATTTAATATGTTATGAATTTTGTTAATTCCATTTGAAGATCACATAATGTTGAATAATAATATATACCTTTTTTGAACATAAATTAATCCTTAAATTTAATATTTTTATTATTTAAACAGTTTAATTTTAAATTTTAATTTAATTTTCTATCACTAAAGCTGATAAAGTATACATTTTTCTGTTTCAGTATATATTATTATGATACTTGATTTTAATGTAATTCTATCAATTATGTTTTTTAAAACACCATTTGCTATTTCTGTAATGAATTACAGTAGTATGTTTGTCAATTAGAAAAATAATTATGAAAAATTAAAATAAAAACATTGTCACTGAAGACTTATATGTACTGTTATATATAAATTATTGTTTTTTCTTTTACAGTGGGATCCAAAAATTACTACACTGCCTGGATTGTATTTATTGTCAGCTATTGTACTAGTTCCTGGTGTACATATTTATAACACTGTGTTATCAATGACTGGTTTTTTGGATAAAAATCTTCACGATTATGATACATGCTCATTGGTCGCATTACGCGCTGTGAATGCAGTAGGAGCTCCATCATGTTTATATTATGCATATCTTCGTTGTCAACAATTACTATTACAAGTTAGTTTTGATCAAAATTTTAAGACAGTAAAATATGAATATCAGTCAAATGTAATATTAACTTTATTATTATTATTTTAATTGTTGCCAAAATTTCAAATTATTATATAGGTCATTAATGATTACAATAAGCTATTTTTTCAATGATATCAACTTAATAATCTAGTTATTTTTACGGAATAGCAATTTTAACAATAAAAAAAATTTCACCTCAATGGTGAAAATGTAATTTAAATTTAAGTTTTTAATTTTCTAATACTCTTAATTTTACTGTACTACAGTTTTCTGTAATCAGCTTAAATTTTTATCATTATTAACATGTATGAATTATTAACACATTGTTGATGTTTTTCTTTGTTACAGAAAGAAAATAAAAATACTTCAATTGCAGAATGGTCGTATATAATTTTAGCAATGAGCGTTGCAACATTCCCAGTTATTTATGCCCCATATTCAATGCTCTATTACACAGATGTTTGGGCTTCAGCATCTGTTTTTCTATGGTATTCTAGTCATCTGAGTAGTAAAACAAATTCATGGCTCAAAATTGTGTTGGGTGGATTTTGTGTCTTGTGTCGTCAAACAAATATTGCATGGCTAGTGTTCGCAACTATTATAGATTTATGCCATTGTGCTGAGCTATGTTTTCCTACAGTGAAAAACAGTGGATCTACATTTTTATATGTCCAGGTAAGTTTTTTAATTTTAAATAACTAAAAATAACAAAATTAATTGTAATCCAATTTATTTACAGACATGCATTATTGAATTGTATAAATGCTGTGTGGATAAACAAAATAAGAAATTCAAAATTCTAATCAATTTCATGAAGAAATGTTGGCATGCAACCTACCCAAATTTAATAGTTATTGGATCATTTGCTTTGTTCGTGGTGTTCATAAACAAAGGTGACATAGTTGTCGGCGATCGAAGTGCACATGTACCTCGTTTTCATCCTATGCAGTTATGCTATTTTGTTGTTTTTGTATTAGCTTTTTCTTCCCCATGGTTGCTATCTCAGTTCTATTTTGAAAGACACATATCTAAATCATTTGTTAAACGAGTAAAATATACTCCAATCTTCCATGAATTTCAGAGTAATATTTCTAAAGTGATATTGATTACTTTGGTTACATTAATATTCGGATTAGTATACTTCAACTCTATTGCTCATCCGTATTTGTTAGCTGATAACAGGCATTACACTTTCTATGCATGGCGACTACTGTTCGGCCCTGGTAAACCAGTATTTCTAAGGTATTTACCGGTTCCACTGTATGCATATGGCCTTTACCATTTGGATAGAATGTTAACACGTTCTTCCATTGCTTACAAATTAGCATTTTGGATAGTAACACCTCTTGTACTTTGTCCTCAATATCTGTTAGAGCCTCGCTATTTTGTTGTACCTTATCTCATGTACAGGCTTCACAGTAATAGATATAATACTAAAACTAACAATCTTAAAGCAGCACTCTTCGAATTTATTGCATACCAAGTATGTAATATTATTATAATGTGGGTATTTTTGTATCGACCATTTATTTCAACCATGGACAAAACTGGCAGATTGGATCGTTTTACATGGTAAACTTAATGGTAATTGAAATAGATTTTATTCAAGAAAAAGAATAAAAAATGAACAACATTATTTTTGTATTTATTGTTAAATAATTAATAACATATTAAATATTATATTTTTATAAAATAAAAATTATTTTTTATACTGAAGTTATAGTTTTTATTTGCATTTATAATTGAAAATAGGTTTTATTAATTTATTTTTGGATGTGATAGATTAATAAATAAAAACAACAGGCTTAAAAAATGCAAAATGAAGCTACTTCATTTTTAACTCTACAGAATGATGTAAAATAACCAATGACAACTCACTACGCTATATAACTATTGAAAATAATAAAGATATTGGCCAATTTCAATTTTTCAATGTAGATTGTTATATGATATTTTCATAAGATTGCCTATTTAAAACCCTTAAGTAATTGAATTATTTTTAAGTCTATTATTTTTATTATAACAAAACTTTTATCATAATCAATATAATTAAATTCAGTACTAATTCAATATTAATGCAAACAAGCTTCACTGCATTGTCATTGATATTGATGTTTTTCTATAACTATTTAAATGGTATTAATTATGTAAAATGAAAGTTGTGCCTAAAAAGAAATTCATTATTGTTTTATCTAGTATCTTCAATTATTGAATTATAAAAAATTGTTGTTGGAATAGTAATGATATTAACTGTGTTTTATGGAAATAATCATTTGCCATTTACCAAAATGCTTGTTAAATCGGACCAATTTTTACTGACCATCTGTCTTAGAAGTGAGGGTTTATTTAAAGGAGTTGTATGTAGGCAACTTTATATACATATATTTAGCACTGTACAAATAGTGTAGGCGAGAAGCATTTCTCTGTATTCATACCGTAAATTACATATAGATTATAGATATAAAAATTGAATTAACTTGATGTTGACAATACATATCCTTTTATAGGTAATATTGCACAATAAGAACCATAATTAAAATCCATAAATCAAGTGGTAATACTGGTCCATATTATGTTACATTGGAACATGTAAATATGGAAAAGGGTAAAATGATTAAAAACATTTTCAAAAGATTCAATTAATGGCAATTTGGAATTTTATTTACATGAAAACAAAATAATTTATTTGTTTCTAGAAATAGTTTAGAGTTAGTATTGTTTGTAGGCCGGGGCGGCGTATGAGGCCTTGTAAGCCGGGGTGGAGTATCCGTACGCTGGTGCTGGGGTGGAGTATCCGTATTCTGGGGCAGCTGGGTATGCTGGGGCAGCTGGGTAAGCTGGTGTAGAGTAAGCCGGGGCGGAGTAAGCTGGCTTGTAGGCTGGTGCAGAGTAAGCCGGGGCGGAGTAAGCTGGCTTGTAGGCTGGGGCAGCTGGGTAAGCCGGGGCAGCTGGGTAAGCTGGTGCGGAGTAAGCCGGGGCGGAGTAAGCTGGCTTGTAGGCTGGCTTGTAGGCCGGAGCGGAGCTGTATGATGGGGTGCCTTCTTTCTTCACTTCAGCGACGAAACCGTTGTAGTCATCAGCGGTGTATTCGACGATTCTCTTGGTGCCATCAGGTTCGACCAGGCTGTAGGATCCCTTGACGTATCCGTTGCCGTCGCTGTATTCGGATTGGCTCTTGATGTCGTAGGTGGCGTCATCGTGTACGCTGTATTCGAAGTTGTACGGGGCTGGTGCGTATGCGGGCTCGGCGGCGTAGGATTTGGGTGCGGAGTACGGGGCTGGTGCTGGGTAAGAAGCGGGTGCTGGGTATGCTGGGGGAGCGGCGAGGGCTGAGACCAGCACGCAGGCGAAGATGGTGACGGTCTGTAAGAAAATAAAAAAAACAAATTTGTAACGAGCCACAGTATAAATTGGTATCAAAAAAGCGCGTTTATATGACGTAGAACGAATACGAGTAAACCGAGAAATACGCATAGAACTGTCTGGGTCAATATTGTATTACGCGATGTCGACGGTTACATAAGTAGGTATTTGTGATACAGATAAATAATTAAACTGTTGTAAAAGTAGACACAAGGTTAGATCAAGTCTTCCGTTAACCTTAAGTAACCGGACTACTTTCTCGTAGACGTGTTTCTATCAGATTTGCTGCCACCTTATAATTGAATTCAATGGATCCCGACACTCTTAGCATTATAGTTTTCGATTTGATTAAACTGAGCTTAGATTTAATTTAGATCAATAATTTTAAATTTTATACACATTTCTAGATTAGAATGATATACATGCAACACTTATAATAGATAAACACCGTTAACATGACCGAAAATAAGTAAAACGATCTGAATTTTCTCTTTTGAATTATATAATTAATATTTTTTTTCAATTGTTTGAGGACAGTTAATCTTATAATTTTGATTTAATTAAAATTACGTTTTTAATAGTATTGGTCCATTTTATTATATCAATTACAAAAAAATGTATTACTTATGGATGCACGGTTTAGAATATATTATTTAAAAGATAGAAAATAAGCTCCTAACTCGTTAAACGTGTTATGAATTTATCGAATTATTATACGCGTTCTGATGTATAGTAATAATATACGCGTGATACCGGAGGATTAAGCATAATGAAACTTTAACACGGACAAAGATAATAAAAATGTGCTATGTGAAACATAAAATAATAAAATGAGTACTTACTTTGAATGCCATTGTAAATAAATAAGTTTTTTTTTTTTTGATTTTTTTAGTTTGTTTTAGTCACTGGTTGTTGACTGAGTGTTGATTTTTGCTATTGATGTTTGGGTTTTTATACTTAAAGTCGGACATTGAGTTCATCCCCACTGACACCAATTTGTGAGGGGAAACGTTGTCTGCGAACGTTCACCACGAGGGCGTTCTCCCGGCACTACATCGTTGCTCGATTACGCGATTTCTGTTCATATATTAATATACTATCTAAAAAATTTATATTTTTAATATTCAAATTTTTTTTGCATGTGAAAACGAAATTAATAGTACTTTTATAAACTATTTATGATCATAAAATGCTTCATTTGTCAGTTATTTCCTATTTATTCGATAATTTTTAAATTTATTTCATTTGTTGTTTGTCAATATTTTCGCATCAACCTTTCGTTTTCATCGTGGAAAACGTTAGATGTTTGGATTGCTAACTTGGTGACCTTATTTTTTAAGCCGTTGTATTAAACACGAGTTATATCGTTTATATTATATATGTATGAAAATTTAAAGTTTATGTTGAACAATTTACAAAGGTATTTCAATTTTTAAATCCAAATCCGTATGTAAACAATATTTTGCTTATTTTAATATTGAAATATTTCTTTTTAATAAATATTAAAGCAGTACAATGTCCGAAGCCCACAACATAATATTAGTTGCTGCTACTTATATCTTTATTAGCCTGAAATAGTACAAAGAGATTTCTGTATAGAAATTTGAATACATATGTTTTTGATGTTAAGTCATATGGATAATTTTCGTACATTGTATAGACAGTACTCGTGTTTGAAAAATGTATTTATATATTTCTGACTCCACATATTTTGGTTCGTGAGATTTGAGCATATTTATTTTACTTTACTTTGTATACGGATAGGTACGAAACTTGAAACAAGAAATATCAACCCATTATAAATCTATGAGATACAAGAGTTAACTTTCTGATAAATATCAATTTTATATCGCTATCTTTATGTTAAATCTCAACCTCGAAATACTGTGTGGTTGTTATTGAGGCAATACATTTACTGATATTATATCAAGGAAACAAATATTAATGATTTTCAATGTAGGTATATATATATAATATGTGTTGTTGATGCTCTCATTTGAAATAGACAATATTATATAATTCACAAGATCGTTGCTAAACACTCGAATTATATAATTGCAATTGAATAATCAATAATAGTTTTTTGTTTCAAATATAATCAGGGTATATTAAAGCTGAAAAAATAAATAATTAGAAGTTTGCATGAGTCCTTCCAAACAGAATTAGTTATGTTAATTTTGCAATAATTGTTTTACAAAAAATTACTACAGTAAATTATATATATAATATACTTACTAGTAACTAGTTAGTTTAGATTCCAAGTGAAATAAGAAATGAATAGGTATTTGTTTTACCATGATGTGTACTTTTTATTTTTGTGTCCATGTACACGATTTTAAATAGAAGGATTGCTTCAGTATATACAAACCTGATGGGAAATGTTATCTTGTTGGTATTTTGAAGAGGTTAATTTTTTGATTTTTCAGCAGTTTTCTAAATAATTGAGAAAAACAGTGTAAGCATTTCAAAAATTAGACTACGATATAGTTAATTGGTTAGTATTTTGGTTGTTGAAGCCACTTGAAATATTTATTTGGTACTTATACTAGCATTTTATAGGTATATAGTAGTATGAAATTTTTGATTAAAAGTTAAAGTTAAACGTACCATATTAAGAAATTTGGTGTTACTATACTATATCATATAAATATAAACTGATCCACCATAATCAAATAGAATCCACTGATTCACTCAGAAATCATTTTATCGAGAGCAATCTGAGATCTAGGAGTATCATCCCCTTTTTTATTGTATCTAGTAAAATATTAAGTACCTATATCTGAATTTTTCTTATGAGTACCTTACGATGTACATTGTAAAATTGTTGTTTTCACTAGTATTATGTTATTACAAATTAAATTTAAAAAATATTTTAATTTAATGTTTGGAACTTTTTGGAGCTGAAAATTAAACAATTTTATTTAGATACTATCAAATAATCTTTATAATCATAAGTCGTACTTGTTTTCCAAATTCCCAAAGAAATGTTTAAATGTGAGTTAATAATGTTAATGTAATTTGTTTTCAAAGAATATGTCATTTTATGTTTAAGGTCTTGAAGTATCTATTCAATGCATATTGTATCATACCACATAATGCATATCTTGTATAATTAGTGATGTGAGGAAGAAATTTCTAGTTTCAAGAAGTCTCTTCATTTTAAAAATAAATAAATATACCTATATATTTTTTACGTACAACTATTTTGTAAATGAAACTGGAAGTAATGATGAGTCAGGAGTCTTCACTTGAAGAAGATATTGTAAATTTGTTGGAAGGAAATGAAAGAAGTTTTTTTAAATTTTTTTTTTTAAAATAAAATTTTGTTAAATTTCCTATACATTTGTTTTATTGTTTCGAACTTTTGAATTATATTTATTATTTAAGTATAAAATAAAATAAAATATTTCGACTGAATAAAACTAATAATAAAGAATTGAGTCTATGTTTATTTAAGAAATTATATGTATTGATTATTATTTATTTAAATTAAATTTACTGATACCCTTTAAAAATGAAATCAAATTAGGAAATAAAATATATGTCCAAATTTAAAGAATAATATTATATTTTTTATAGTTAATTAACAAAAAAATTAATTTTAATAAGTTAAATTAAAATTAAATTTTTAAAAAACATATATTTTAGAAATTTCCTTTAGGAAATTTCTTCAGAATTAAATTTCTGAATTTTAACATCTCTATGGCATTGACATGAAAATCAAACTATCACAATTATTAATTTTTCGTTGTAACATATATGTTGAATAGTGTATACTCAATATAAAGTATTCGTATTCCGAATACTTATTCATTTATTTCTCAGAAAAAAGAATACTGGGCCCCACTGACTCTCGTGGGGGGGGGGGGAGGGCAGGTGTCTAATATATAACATAAATAAATCCATTTTAATATATTTTCAATAATTTGTATAATCTCAATAATAGCTATTGGATTATACAAACTTTAGACTAAATTACAAAGTACTTAATAATTGAGAGCTATTGAAATTTTAAACTTTAATCTATATTACACAGTACTTAAAGAAAAACTTAAAACTTATAAACTTAAACTTAGAAATTAATAATTACAACCAAAATTGGATTATTATTAACATACCATATTTCATTTCTCATTACAAAAGACCTATGAAATCAGTACTTATCAATAAATGTGTTATAACTCTATTGAAATGAATAGTGTTTGAATTTAATATGTTTTCCGGCAGCATGTTTACAATTTTGGATCCTACTATTTCAAGTTACGTGTAATAATAAATTATAAATTGAATATAAATTGTGTCTAGTTTTTGATCGTATGAATAATTGCCGTAATTTTTTGTCATACGTGACCCAGTCAAAAATAAAGTACATATATATATTTCAAATTTCAAATTTTTGCTTAAATATTATACAACACGTAAATGGTATTTTTTGTAGAATGTATATATATAGAAGAACGTGTAGATACTAGGTACATTATAATGCAGAAAATACTACACTAAATATTCAAGGAACAATTATTTTAAGATAAATAATCAATAATTTGTACATACATATTATGTATACCTATATTATGACCTTCGTTCTAAACAGTTTTTCTCCGAATGCGATGATTCATTATTGCTTTCAGTTTCAAATTTATATTAATAGTGTGGCTGTAACACACCCGCCCTAGTCAGTAAGAATATTTGCACAAGGTTTAATGCGTGTCCCAACCCCACCTCACCTGCAGGCTGTGGATCCTGTTCCAAGAGCTATAGGTTCTTAGGTATAATTTTTTTTTTTTTTATGAAATATTTAATTATGGGTTTTAAAATTTAATACTTGTCAAGTGTATTGTATTTCCATGTCCATTGAGAGCTTGAATTTATAATAACCATATTATATATTGAAAAAATATTACAATTAAATACACATATCATATCATATTATATCCATATGGATAAGTAGTATTGCTTTGGAATTAAAACTTCACAGTATATCAATATTGTACGATATATAATGTAAAAATATTTTTTTAAAAATGTACTTTCATAATTTTGCAAATATATTTCGTTATTTTAATAACGATTTGAATGAATAGATTACACAAGTTATAACAGAACCTGAGCCGAATTTTCGGATTCTGAGTATGTACTGCTGTTTAGTATTTGCCTTTAAATATTTAACAATGGTCCTATGCTGATAAAATGAAACTAGTTATGATTTTGCTTTTATAGTATAAACACATATGCAAGTTGAAAGCTCTCTATCACTATGAGTGATAAGATTCTTAGTTTTTAATAATTACTTACCAAATATTTTAGGAAGTTTGTAGATGTTTGTTGAAGTTTTCGTAGGCAAAAAAGACAATAATTATTTGTGTGTGTGACACATTTTTGAATACGAATTTTTTAATTAAAATAAATTATGAAAAAAAAGGTTTCAAAATAATTATAATTGATTTTCACATACAAAAGAAAGGATGTTTTTATATTGAATTCAACCAGTCAAAAAAAAAAAAAAAAATACCTATCGGTATTTTTGTACTTTTCTTTTTTTTTCTATACCTTTTGGACTTTTGATAGTTTAAAATATTACTAATGCATTTATTATATTATGCGCAGTAAATTAGTTTTTCTTAAATGAAACTGGTGTATTAAAAATGAGAGCTTGTTATGGTGATCAAATTATATACTGTCACGTTTACATAAAAACAATTTGACGGCGGCTTTTTTTTCCACCTTAGGCGATATAAAACTATTAAAGTTTAACCTGTGACGCGTGTATTAGCATGTAGGTACTTAGTACTTACGTGTGGTTCACTGTACATCGTAAATAGGAAATAATAATAATAACGAAATGATGATAACCTTAGATATGCACTGCCTAATGCGATGGATAATAATTTCATAAACCTTGACGTTGAAAAAAGCGAATACCTCGTGAATCAGTACGAGACAAGATCTATAATCTAATAAAACTAATTTCCGACACGACCGTACGACAGCTCGTAAAACTGCGCGCTATAGTTATACCTATATAATCGTTATATTATGGTACTTTATCGGACCTTATATCATTATGTTGTCGAGGCGTCCATATATGAGGAGAGTGCGTTGAATGTCGAAACATGTGTTACTGGAAAATGATTCAATACGAAACCTATTATTCATCATTATATAGGTCTATTACTATATGCATAGGTGGTACGCGGGTATAATATACAGATATTGTAAAATGTAAAACCAAAATTGTCCAAAAAAGTACCGTCGCTAGTGAACAATAAGCGTGTATGTAAACGGCAGTTGAATTGAACTAATCATTATAACCGTCGCCCTGTGCACACCATACAAAATAGCGTTTTTTGGCGATGCTATATAAGAATAAAATATAGGCAATGCACACGCGTACATTGCAGGTTGACTATAATATTATATGTTACAAAATCGATTCACTATACTTATATGAACCTCTCACATACATATTGTATGATGAAATATGAAAGTGCACACTGGATATTGTTCAAATGTTGAAGAAATTTGGAATATCCTTGTCCGGTCGAGATCGACCGTAAGCCATAACATTTAATTGCTCAGCCTGTCTACATTAATATGATACATTACATATATATAGTAATTATTAGTTTATTATAATCGCATAGTTGATATTTTATTACAATTTTTCGTGTTAACACAACCTATTAAAAACTATACGGCGTAGACATGATACGCTCTTTATTACTATTTAAATTAACACCCATGTAAAATATGATTACAAATTTCCAAACAATGGATATTATTTATACTATGTGTAAGTATATGATATTCTTTTTTCATAATACAAAGGGTGCAGTACCAGAGGCAAGAATTATCGCTCATGGGAATAAAAATAGTTCCTAGTTGTGACTTTTTGACCTTTAACCACTCCTATAGGACACAGCTTGACATGTGAGGGAAATGGAACAAGTGTCATACATGCCAGTCACTACCCTACAGCATTATATACATTCTGGCTTTTTGAATTTAATTATTTTTAAATCGTATTTTAATTTTAAAATTTTTAAAGTTAAATATTTCACAATATTTGCTTTGATTTAGATATTTTTTTCAGCGGGCATTGTTAACTATTTTTTCGATTTGCCAATAAATATCATGGGCCAATAGATCTCTGAACGAGAACAAATCGATGTTGTTTAAATCGACGGTCTATTAATTTAAAAGTTATCTTAAAATTTCAAGTTATTTTTAACTACTTAAAGAAGTAATCATCGTATGTTAGTTAATTTTATTTAAGTTAAGTATTATTTTTAAATTGTTCTTTTAGTTTGACTCATAAAATAAAATACCCGTAGTAAAAATCAGTTGACCAACGAATACAAAACAAATTATAATTTGTATAGTAGGTAATATAAAACCTGTAACAGTGATTAATAATATTAATATGCTCTTAGCTCTTTAATCATCAGTAGTATAACGAATAAAATTATATAGTTATTATTATAATTACTGGTCACAAATGTTAATAACATGTAATAATATAATTATTCTAAGCTAAAAAAGAAATTTGGTAATATACTTGAATCGAATATTTGTCCTTCATCGCTTTGCTCCTACAATAGGATATTAATCGTAAATGCACAACTTAAACTTTGGGTAGGTTATATAATTTTTATATGTTTGAAAGAGATGAATGTATTTTGTGAAACAATTTCGAGTGAAGGTCAGGGAAATAAATATACAAAATGAGTATTTTGTTATAAAATAATTTACATAATATAAGTTTTACGCGTACCGTTAAATGAGTTATATATTTTGTTATGAAAATATTATTATTAATCTTATACCTACAATTTTTGTATTAATAAAAATTATAAGAAATTATTTACATTTACAAAAATAAACATACATTTATATAATAATAAAAACCAGATATGCTTAAAAAATGTGAACTAACAATTGATATTTTTAAAATTATTATAAATCACAATTATTAATAATTTATTATAATTTAATGTACCTATTCTGCTTTAGATGCTGATTTAGCTTTTGTAGATTACTCAAAAAAACCAAAATATTGTAAAACCATAAATTCTTAGTTTTACATTTATATTGAGTATTTAATTTTTCTTAGGTGACGTAAATTGTTTTGAATTCTTATGTTTATGATTATTAAAATATCAAAAGCTATATATTTGCTTTCATTTATAATTCAATAATGTTTTTAATATCTTAGGTTTTTATTTTCTCATTTTTTAATTTATTTATTTTCATATTAAATAAGTATATTTTTTTACATCTGATTTTCATTAAAATGTTTTTGATTAAAAAATAGTGGATTTTTAATTTTATGTAATAAGTGTTTTTATTGCATTTTTAAGTTCAAATACAATGAGTTTAGCGGCGAGAGTTGAAAAAAAATATAATTACGTTTAAAAAGTAAGTAGTTACCTATTTATATTGTGGATTTGTAAATAAATAATTATAAAAACTAATTATGCTAGATAAAAATTAATTATTATTTGATTTAATCAAAACAAATAAAACTGTAATAATTATTATAGGCAATAGCTAATAAAACAAGTATCCAAAAATAATAGTAATTCAACTTATAACTACAATATTGTGGTTTTAACAAATTTCAAATACTCACAATATGTAAAAATTCATTAATATACGTTAAAATATTTACCATACTAAATGTGAATTTAGTTTTATTTAAGAAAGATAGCAAAAAAAAAAAAAGGAAATCGATACTCAGTGCTTGGTGAATTAATAAAGTAAACAAATCAACTTTATAAAACAAAATAGGTTATCTTATTTAATATTATATAGGTACCTAATATTTTCTAGGCATATAAACAAATATACATTACGTAATCAAAAAATGAAAAATGAAATTTTACTAAAATGTATAAGAAATAAAATGTTTGTTTCAAAATTATTTTAATTAATTAAGTAAAATAACAAAATTAATACAGAATATAAACTTTTCTTTTTAGATTTATACTTGACTATCTGTTACGTTGAGAAAATACATGAGTATGCTGTACATTTCATTGTTTTGTAAATGTTTTTTTGCATTTTACAATTTTCGAGAAAATTTAAAAAAAATAAAGAACCGGATGGCCCTCACTCTGCTGTGCAGTAGGGGGTGGAGTGCACCTCCTATATAGAATAGGTCATTAAAATGGATTTGTTAAATTTGATTGCATTGATAGGTATCATTTTATACGAATAACGATTCTGAACGGAGATGATTTGTTGGTCTAGAATAAATGTATTATATAATATATTATGTTATATTTAAATTAAAATTTTATGTTAATATTTGCATTTCAAACGCTTATAAAAAATAATTAGGTATATGGATTTGAATAATTTTGAAATGACAGATAAAACGACTTTTGTGAAATCTTCTATTCAATTTTTAAGTATTTTGTACCGGCCCATTTTTTTTATCAACAATTATTATAAAAAAAAAATATATAAAAAAATCGAATATTTCAAAGACCTATGTTGCTTAAATATTAGAATAATATTTTGAAAAAAATATAACTTAAAGAAAATTCCAATCTTAACAACTGGTAAAAATTTTGAGTTTCTGCAATTTATACTTTTTTAATAATAACAAATATTTAAAATTGTTTGAGAATAAATCGATATTTTATGCAATTTCGTAAAAATTTAAATTTCTAACAATCATAAAATTTTTTTCTTAAAGTCTGGTAGAAATTTTTTTTATAGTTTTTTGAAGAGTAACTTATGGATAATCTAATGTTAAAATGTTGAACCTTAAGTATAAATAGCAAACATTTTATGAATTTTTAACTACAAAAGAACTTGCAAATTATTGCGATTTTTACATATTTTATACAAATTTGAAATTTATAGGCTTATAAACAAAAATTTGATTGAAACGATTTCCAATTTTTTTTAGTTGTGATTAGTATAACTTATTATAAACTTTGTATTAAATTTTTAAAAGTTTTTAGTCAGCCAAATTTTTTGTATCGATATTTCAAAAAAAAAAAACTTAGAAAAATCACAAATTCTAATTGTCTATAAATAGGTCAAAATATGTCAAAATACTCTGAAAACTTAACCATGTATAGAAAACGTCAATATAAAGATTTGGTGAGAATTTCAAGTATTTGTGGTTTTTCGTTTTTAAGTTAGATCATTTTAAAAAAATTTATTTTGTCAAAACGTGGTTTTGCATAAAAATTTCCGTTTTTTTTTGTAATTTTTTTAAACCAATATATTCCATCACTCCGTTCAGAATCTAAGACTGTTAGAGATCTAATGAATACGATATTGAATAGTTCAATATTAAAAAAAGTTCTCAAAGTTTAATATAGGCTTTGAATAATAATGTATAAAATCACAGTATTGACTTTTCTTTGGTTTTCAACATAAAAATACTTTTAAAAATACGATTTACCACAAGAATACCTGAAACAGATAATAAGCAGTTCTAATTATGACATATGAATAATATTCCTTATGTTTTATCGTGGCAACTATCGAAACATACACGTTGGGTGTCGGGTGAAGATGACTCAAATACTAATATCTAATTGTTGGTTTTAAATAATTAAAGTTATTTGCATTACGTATTTGTTAATAATAATTGTCGATTGGTAGCAAATATGCAAAGTAAACCTGTTTCATCGCGGCCTACAGTCGATGTATTCTAACCTGACACTAGTTCCATTTCACTATTTTTTAAAAGCGTAAGTAATATATTGTATATAAGTGAGTCGATTAAATCGAAGGCTTCGAATAACTAGTACACAAAATATAATAAGCCTTGAAAAAATCCTAGTCCAATTCAATTAATTTTAATTTAACAAGCTTTCATAAACAAATATCGCTATTACTATTATATTATTTTTAATACGCATTTCCACTTCGGCTAGTGATAAACGAGCGTTGTGCACACAGCACGTAACACAATACAATATTGGCCGAGCATTTCTCATAACGATCGATTTTCTAAATAGGTCCGAACGTGAAAACGTATAAACAATGTATGCACACAAACACGTACAATAAACGTGCATTGAAGTATCTGAACTGTGCGTTTTTCAACATCATTTTTGTTGTCCGAGCTAAGAAACAATATCATTACAGTTTTCGGATTATATTAAATATTTATTATTATGATTTATTTCTGGTATAACCGAAGTTACCGGAGTATTGTAATCATACGGAATACATACTTAGTTTTTAACAGCTCAACGAGAAAAAGTTTTGACGTATGAAGTAGGCTGACATCCGTTTGGAGTTGTAAAACTTTGATGAGTTTCATTTGAAACTACCAGCCATAATATACACCTGATATTATACTAGATATCGGTTCATTTATTAAGAAACTCGATCATTTAATACGGCACTCCCATTTCACATGAATATTTATATACACACAGTTTAACAGTTAGCAGTACATAATTTATAATATGTATGCGTAATAAAAGTGAGTGCAAACAAAATTGTTGGTACAACGTTCGTTTTATAAAGTAACTAATTTATAAAGTGAGATTGTTAAAGGAAAGGGTAGAGAAAAAACATGGTTTTTTTTATTAACAGATTGAAATTTTATTTACATAAAAATACAATAAATTATTTGTTCCTACGATTTGTTTGAAATTAGTATGCTGGGGTAGAGTATCCGTATGCTGGGGCAGCTGGATAAGCCGGGGCAGCTGGGTAAGCTGGTGCGGAGTAAGCCGGAGCGGAGTAAGCTGGAGCGGAGTAAGCTGGCTTGTAGGCTGGCTTGTAGGCTGGGGCAGAGTAGGCCGGAGCGGAGTAAGCTGGCTTGTAGGCTGGGGCGGCAGAGTAGGCTGGGGCAGCTGGGTAGGCTGGGGCAGCTGGGTAAGCTGGTGCGGAGTAAGCCGGGGCGGAGTAAGCTGGTTTGTAGGCTGGCTTGTAGGCCGGAGCAGAGCTGTATGATGGGGTGCCTTCTTTCTTCACTTCAGCGACGAAACCGTTGTAGTCATCAGCGGTGTATTCGACGATTCTCTTGGTGCCATCAGGTTCGA
>JAIPRK010000618.1:28531-111492 GCA_025469195.1 Chaitophorus viminalis
TTGCCGTCGCTGTATTCGGATTGGCTCTTGATGTCGTAGGTGGCGTCATCGTGTACGCTGTATTCGAAGTTGTACGGGGCTGGTGCGTATGCGGGCTCGGCGGCGTAGGATTTGGGTGCGGAGTACGATGCTGGTGCTGGGTAAGCAGCGGGTGCTGGGTACGCAGCGGGTGCAGGGTACGCTGGGGGTGCGGCGAGTGCGGAGACCAGCACGCAGGCGAATACGGCGACAGACTGCAAAAGAACAAATTAAGAGATTAGCGTGTTAATGTCTTTTTAGATACACGGGTAATATCGTGTACAATCATTATAGTTCTCGTCCGGTCCCTTATTCCGATCGACGACGACGCCAACTGTAAAATTTAAACATGATCGCGATCGTATATGCTGCAGTGTTACGTTGCAGTGCATAATTCTAATGCAGTTGCGAAACGTTTTTTAAAATAAGTAGGTACAAGGTCAGATCTAGCATTCCGTTAACCTTATAATTAATTGGATTACTTTCTCGTGGACGCATTTACCGGATTGACCGCTATCTTGTTATTAAGCCTCGCCTACACACCGAAAATCATAAGAGCTGTGTAATATGTAATTACAACGTACCTAATAAATATCGTGATTATTGCAGTATACGTTTGGATATCAATTGTATGGGTCGAATGTTGACATCGTTTCTATATCGCACTCGCACCCTTCGAAACGAAAACGATCGGAATGAGACTTGTGTCGATTTAATATAAATAAAGTGGTGATGAAACTTTTTGCAGCGACAAGCAAAAGTTTGATCTGAACTAGATGATCGCGTAATCAAACGAGGAAAATGTGTTGAGAGTTCCTAAAAAAATTACTAAATCGAAATTACTCTTAACGAGACGTTCGCGTACTGCCCGAGTTCAGCGCCGTTTTGAATACAACCGAAACACATGAACGCGTATTATATTAGTGTGAAATGTGTACATATTGTAATATAATATACTTACTTTGAATGCCATGGTAAATAAATAGGTTTTTTTTTTTGTTCTTTTGGTGTGTTGAAGTCACTGAACGTTGATCGAGTGTTAACTTGGGTTGACGATAATCGGCTTTATATACTTTTAATCCGCCACCGACGACGACGACGAAAACGGCCGAGTTCTCGCCCCCTCCGGGCCTTGGGGGCATAATATTGCCGTTCACGTGTATGCCTACACGTGAGCGAGGGCGTACCCGGTGCAGCCGGTATACCGGTGGATTGCGTGATACCGTCATCGCGGCGAGGGGCGTTCGAGAGGTCTCCCCCGGGCGAAAATTTATCGAAACGGCGACACCGAAATCAGGTTATTACACATACATACACACACGCGCATTATTATTATTTGTTCGCGTCAAATTGGGCCGAATCGTAATAATAATAATAATAATATTATAATGCGCACCTATTATATGCGTATGTACGTATATTGATACGACGTGTGTATATAACTGGTCTGATTAGCCAACAACGACGACGGCATAGGTAAGTACAATGTAAAAAAAATAATAATCACGTGCCCATAATACAATAATACATCATTGTACACACGGGCATTAAGCACAATTACTTTTGCCGAATATTATACTTCTTCTCGTAGGATCACAAGAAGAAAAAGCAAAAGCGAGAAAAAAGTACATTAAATCGTTTTGTTTGTTGCGCGTTACAGTAGCGACAGGACAACGCATACGTGTTGCCGCCGCTCAAGGATACCAATTTTGTCGGCTCGAAGCCGAATACCAGAACTGAATTAACCTGTATATTAGATACATTCATCGTTTATGGAGTTTTGTAACTTTTGAGTTGGATGCTTTTATTTTTATTTGGGAGTCCGTGTGGATTCAACCAAAATAATATTTACTTTAATAACCGATCGGCGTGCCAGCGCCTTATTAACGCTTCACAACCTTATCAATCGTGTGTAATCGCTAACTTTGCAGACAATTTTTCTGTTTTATATTGTATTGCTGTACAACAGGGTTTGTGCAACAAATGATCGAATATGACGTGTGTAATAACATGATATAGGTAATGTGGAACAGTCTGATTAGTATTTGCACGTGATCTGTTTCGTACGAGTACCCAGGCTGTATGTATAGGTAGTTCATCTTGATAAGTAATAACGATAATTTGCATTGTTGCGTCTAAAACCAGCGCGATGATGATAATAATAATATTATGTAGCTGTACACGGGTGTATATTATAAGTATAACAATATACAAACATTATTATTAGCGCAATCGCGTGCGGTATAACATAACTTTACCCGCAGCTAACTTATTTCGTTACCCATACCGAAAGTATAACACATCAAAGTTACCAAACCGACGTGATTCGTACTTATAAATCGCGGCTACCAGTATTGTAGGCAATTGTAGGCAAGTAATAAGGTATCTTACTATATTATACTGTGATTGTATTTTGGATTTGCTCGGTACGTGGATATTATACATGCAGGTATATACCTACGGCGAGAGCGGTGGCCGCGTGTTGTCTGTGCGGAGAAAGAGTCGTGTAATAATAATAATTGTATACAGCGCGTCGCCTCCGCTGTGGTAAATCGTACCTATACATCACACACGATAACATACACACGCGAGTTGCGATCCGATCCACCGCTGCGCCGCCGTTAACATATACGAGTAAATCATAACATGTTACAGCTGCATATAGCACACCTGTCTGCGAAACCGCGGTATTGTAACGGATATACGTACATGGACACGGTTTTGCGTGCCAGTCAAAGGTGTACACACGCACATGACGTACCGATATAATGTTATATTATGATATTATATGATATTATTATCCGTTGGCGTAATACGCGTCTATCCGTCCGGCGGTGAAGCCGATGACGACGTGGTGCAATCCGTAGTAGTCCTGTTGACGATATAAATAATATTGTTGTACGTCATATTACATATCTACGGTATATTATCTAATATCTATGAATAACGGCGTTTCAACCGTTCAGGTATGTCTTTACGTTCCCTAGCCCCGTGTGCGTACGTTGGTTGGTTTTGATTATTATTATGACAGCAACTTGTTGGGTGCCAGCGATTTTCGTCACAAATCCCGTCCGTCGTCGGCTGTCACGCGGGTTAGGTTTATTGCCGCGTGTATTCAATCATATCAATTTGCACGCTATTCTACACGACGTGAAATACCGTGACTTATTGTGTACACGCATGCAAAACGCATTATAGTAATTAATATTAAAACATTGAGTGCGGTTCTTAAAATTCAACCGTTTTATAATCTGAGCATTGATTAATGATATACATTTATGTATACATATACTAACTGAATTATTCGATTTCGTCTGAGTACCTATCCCTTAACATACTTGTTCACGTCCCATTATAGTCCCCAATTCTGTCTTACCGAAAAATATCTTACTTAATATTTAAAAAATTACCATGTAAGTTATTGAAGAAATAAAAATCTAAAAAAAACATCTATAGAGAATTGTCTACAAAACAAAAAAAAACCCTATGTAATTTACTGAAATAAATATAATATAATAAATAATTTAATAAATAAAATGTATATAATTAATGAAAATAGTAAACTATAATATTTCTTGGTATATGGTTTTCATTTTATGGCCAGGAGCATGGATATATATAAATATTATTCGTCGAGCTTCTTAAGAATATGCAACTGACCATGGGTGAAATATAGATCTGTGTTATCGATGCGTGTAATTTTCAACATTTGTCTTTGCGCCTTGTTAATGGTCATCGCGAAACACAGCTTGATGGAAAATTGAAGATGTATAAAATCGGATTGATCACTTGTTATCATTAGAATTATTGGAATATAGATAATATCATCTTTGGAACAAAAAAAAAAAAAAAATCAGTTGTATTCTAATATAAAGTAATATGTAATCACATTATACCGTGATTGGCTAGATTTTAAAGGAGACGCATTAACGCATTATCCGGTAGACTTTTCAAAAATGTTTGTACTTAAAAATCTCGTCTAGGTAGTTATAAACACAGAAAAAAAAATTATCCAAATCGGTCAAGCGATTTCTGAGATTAATGATTTTAATGAAAGTGGTTTTACGTTTATATAGTAAGATATATATAATATTTTATTATTATTATTATTGATAAAGATTAATAGTTTTATAGTCTTTTTATTTTCTGTATAATTTAAAAATATTCTTTTGAGATATTTAATACATTTTATACTTTAAAACCCTATATAAGAAAAAATTATACATTATTAATTGATTGTAAAAATTCTAGATGGAGAGTAAAAATATTTTATATTTTGTATTATATTGAAACCATTTTGATATCCACATTCCCTAAATTATTACCGATTCTGTTGTCGGTTATACGACATTTCATTCCTCGTTTTGGAATTCACATACGACGACATCTAGTATTAGTAATAAAAGCAAATTCCTCACTTAAATAATAAAATAGAAAGCTTTACTTTATCCATCGAATTATTTATAGTTTGTTATGTAGGTAAAGGAATAAAATAATTGATGACTAAATGACAATGCATATTAAAATGAAAAAAAAAAAGAAAAAAAAAACATACATTTTTTTCGCATTTGTCAATGTTCGACTTTTGATTTATAATAGTATGTGTTTCCATGAATGCAGAGGTGTCCCCCTTTTAACCCTCTTTTCTTCGGCCAAAAACTCGTCAACGTATTAAATTCACATGTATATATATTTATATGTAATGTCAAGTATCTATCGGTGACATTGTTATTATATCAATAAATATCTTTACCGAGTGAAAAAATCAATATATTTAACTAAACAATTACGATGATCACCTAATAATTAATAGGGCTAAATCAAATTAATTCAGTTACTTGAATTATGTATACATGATTATGTAAAATACGTCATATATTGAATATTCATCACAAATTTGAGACTTTTCTTTTGTCCGTTTTATTGTTCATTTGATATGAATGGTCCTATTATCGTACATCGATTATCCATCATTAACTTATGCCCTTGGTCTTGTAGCTATATAGCTAGTAAGTGAGTTAAAATATTATAATTTATTTTACACAACCCGTTTTAGTAATTTTTGTTATCCTGTATTAAAAAAAAATGAGAAATAAAATGTCAGTTGACGTAATGTCATAAATCGACTAATAACACAAGTAGATACTTAATTTTATCGGATTTACATGATTCCTATAAAAAAATAATTTTATATAGTTAAAGATTGTTTTCACACTATTAACCATTTTTCGAAAAAATTATAACGAAAAACGTTCCATGAAAAATGGCAAAATGCTTGAACGATTTTCACGTATGTAAACGTTAATAATAATCGCTTCAACGATTTATACCATGTTTGATTATTTTTGTACGTTGATTACTTGACAAAACGAAATCTCATATTATGGATTTTTAACTTACTATTAAAATGCATGACTTTTTTTTAAATCTTGACACTTAGAAACAAAAAACTTTGATGACTTGCATTTATTTTTTATTACACTTAAGATTCGTAGAGTATTATTTTTTGTTAACTATGAAAAAAAACTACTTAAGTATTTCTTAAGTATTTATTTTAACTTAGTATTTCGGTGATAAATTCTATACTATACTAAAATAATAGTAAAATTTAAAGTAACACTATATACAATTACGTTAAAGTACTTAATTAAATTACTTTTTTCACCATACATTATTCTATTTGTTCTATGTCATATTAGTACCACTTGGAGGCATAGACCAGGAGCCGGTGTTAATGTTTACAGTAAGTATATTCAAAAAGTGTTAAGACGTTTCGCTACTTGAAACCCTTCGTGATCACTGTGAATTGTGATGTATGCAGAATTAGAATGTTTCTTGGATTTCGTATTAAGTACTCAGGGGATTTGTGCTGGTTTTCGGGTAAGTTTTCATCGATAAAAAAGAATACGGTTTTGTTAGCAAGTTGAATCCTATGACATTTACCAACTATAGTTATAACTTTTTAATTGTCCGATTAAAAATATTCAGTTCTAAAATGATATTGTAAGATGATATAATCTAAAATATGACTTATTACGTAATGAACACAAAATAATCACTCATTATTATAATATTAATATATAGATTTTAATTTTTAAATTATGGCTTAAAAAAATATATACAATTATTATAAAAGTGATATTTATAGCTTTTTGAATAATTTTTTATGTTGATAAACAGTTGTACCTGTAAGTTCATAGTACTGAAGGAGATAAATAGATATGAATGATTTAATATTATACAAATTATTATTCTATTTCTGATTGCAATGCAATATTTTATTGTTTATATTATTATTTCAGGTTTGAGCTATTATAAGTTACAGATTCCTTAAAAGGTAATGTGGATGTACGATTAATATAATTAAATAATTTTAGCCTACGCGCAAAAATATAAAATGTACCTATATCACAATATTTAAATTAATTTTTTGTTGAATTCTCTATATCCAAAAATATAAATAAAGTGATACTTTTTTAAGTTGTATAGTTTAATTTTACTATTGTTAAATTCCAGATTACATTGTGTAAAAACTTTAGATACAAAATTGTTATACACTTATTGACTTATACCTAATAAATAAGATACACAACCGCTATACTCAATATTATATGATGCTAAGCTCACAATCTTCTTGGATCCTAAAGCATCTAGGGTTTTTGATTTTTATAAAATAAAATATTTTTGTAAAATAACTAATCTTTATTTTATTAATATTTTTTTCATTATAACTATAATATAGTATATTATAATATATAATAATTTAATATACTATAATATATAAGAATTTAATAATATTAATATAATAATGTTTGATGCTGTCAATCGTCAATCATACAAGTTAAAATTAAAAATGTACTATTTTGATTGAATAAAAATTACATTTTTTTCTTTTTATAGAGCGGGAAAAAATATATGTAAACTTATATTAATAGTTCTAGTTATTCAAAGTAAAATACAGTAAACTGTATTAATAGAATCTATTTTTTTTTTTTTTTAATTAAGTTTTGTTTCGCAATATGTTACAATCACACAATAAGTGAATGTTACATATGAATTAATTAATTATGTGAAGGACGGGATTGAAAAAACCACCCAGTGTAAGAACTTTGACATTGATGAAATTGTTATTTTATTTTTGTCACTGCAATGTAGATCAATGTATCGGCGTACTATAGTTGTTAACCACTAAAGTAGGTGTGTTAGCAGAAGCGAATAAATTCTTATACATTAAAAGCGATTATCATCGTACACAATAAATTATTGCGAGTGGTTAACGTTTGTTGGTCTTAAGCTTTTAGAAAAAATAAAATGTGAAAAGCCATTGTTTACCAAGAGAAAATAATGAGATTCACAATGCCAATATATGTGCATATGGCAATGGCATTATAATCCTTTTTGTTGTAACAACATTGTATTATTTTCCGCAAAATTGTCCCAAAATAATAAAAAAATATCAAACATAATCCATCGGAGAACCTTTTCCCAATGTTCGGCCCTGATCCAAATACGTCCGACAACCTCCTCGGGGCGCCTAGACTAAACGGGCTATATATAATATAATTAAAAGTGTTTATTATTTGATATTATGTAATGATTATCATTATATAAGTCATACATCAATATGATTTATTATAAAAACTATTATGTATAGTATATAAATGGTGTATACTGTATATCGTATATAATGTTAATTTGTACACTTACGTCAATTAATAGTATCCTTGTTAGAGCTGGATAAAAAAAAAAAAAAATTGAAATTCGAAATCATAGGCGTTACTAATATTACTAATATTATACTAATCTGTGAAGCAAAATGTAGATAATTAAAATAAATATACGTCTATGAAACGATTGATTTTCTGTAAATCGTAAATACTTTTCATAAATTAATACCAACTTGATATTTAAGATAATATGTAGCTTTATTAAATTTAATCGATACTAGATTCTAATGGGTACAGAGAACTTATGTATGACATTATGATTTTTTTCATTGCCATTCTTGAGTCTATTCTTTTATTTCAACTATTGGAAATTTTCGTTTTGAATAAAACCATCATAATTCTGTACCTATAATCTACCATAGTACTATAGTTTTTTTTTCTTTGCACAATTTTTTAAAAATCATGTTTATAAAACTTTGAAATATATTACATATTAGAAAATTAGCTTATAGAAATATAGTATTTAAAATTAGATAAGAAATGATCCAACGAACGAATTTAAATCGAAACGAAATCCAAATATGCAAATCAATAAAAAGAAAAAAAGGTACTTATATAATTTGCTTACCGCCGTTAATGTATAATTAATAATTAATTTCATCAAGGCACAAGTACAAAAATCCTAGAAGATCCTTTTCAGCGAGTTGATAATTTTCTCACAGGCAAACTGAATAATATCATGTACGATGCTGTCTAAATACACATTATATTGTATAGAGATTAGGTACTATACAGGTTACTTGCGAATAAGTATTTTAAAAATTAAAAATATATACCATATTATGTAATATGTGTACACTGAACTACGCGGCTGTGCAGTGCAGGAGTTTAAAAATGTGCGCGAAATCGCGGTTTTATTAAAATCAGATAAAATAGATAAATCGATTCGAAGCGCTCAAATAATATTACATTATAATATAATATTATATAGTAGAGTAAAATTCAACCATAAATGCAAAATCTGAGAATTAATTTTAAACTGTCTCGACCAGACGTATAATTATTATTCTTTACACGTAAGTAGGCATTCGAGTTTATGCATGTAGATCACTTGCTACGGAGCACTACATAACTACGATGCCGATCGGATGGAACACGTAATAATTTGTTTTCGAAAACTATATATTATTATACAGGCACCTAATAATCTGTATCATTATACCTACACGTTATTGTGACCGCAGACAAAATCCGCGATGTCGGCCGGCCGAAACTGGTTTACATTCAATACCGGTAGACGGTCTAATTATTATGCCGTTGCATCAGTGCAAAAAAATTAATTCCAGATTTATCGATTGAAATGGAAAATACACATGGCGGCACTGATGTTGTTTTCTTGATCTACGACACGATATTATTTTGCCAAACGCGTTCAAGATTGAATAACAATGCGTAGGTATACACGTATTATAGGTGCCTACTCGAAATCCAAAATGTTGACACGATGATATTTAACTGAACGTAATACGTATGAGTATACGCGTATACTTATGTAGGTATCATAAATGTATATAATATCGCAGAGAAAAAAGAAACATACATGCCTCTACTGTTTCGATATTCATTTTTTTAGATATACATCGCGGACAACAATAATGGTACAGTGTACACGATCGCGAATTACAATATTTCATGAAATAATAATCATTTGCAGTGGTCCGTCAACAAACGCAGGTGTACGAGTAGGAAATCGATATGACTACAATGTTAAACGTAAAGATCATATATGGTCGAGAGAATGTTAAGAATAGCTGCAGTGTATGAACACGGTACTAAATCGTTAGGAAAAAAAAATGCAGTAGAATGTTAGTAACGCCGCTGTGAGTCGAAATCGTCACGTCAGCGAAACGAATGATAATGGGTACCTAATAAATCCTCGTAAGAATATTAACTGCAGCACATTCGGTAGGTACCCACTTGGTATTTTTGATTAACCGAGATGTTGAGATGATCGTTCTGTGTAAGTCACAGATATATAGGTAATGTACAATAATAATATATTATGGTTTTGAAATAATTTTTATACGATATAGGTACAACAGCTTGTGTAATTCGATCGAATTGAAATTGAAAAAAAAATCATCAACGTTAATCCTATACATAGGGTTATGAGTATGAAATATTTCAAACTTTAAACTTTCATCCTTTATAAAATAGGTATTGAAAAATATACATTTTTTTCATTATTATTGTATTGTTTTGTTTTACAAATTTTAACATTGAAGTATAATATTTAAAGTATACAGGTAAGTGAAGCTACTTAAATAAAATAATAATTTTAATTTTGTTTTTATATGATTTGGTTTTCCTTTAGTGATTAAAAAATAAAATTATAATACTAATATAATAATATACTAGTATATAATATAATACAAACATGTTAATTGTTAGGTACCTAATCATAATTAAAAAATGATAATATACTATATATTAATTTTTAATTTGTATTTTATTTGAATTCAAATATCAAATATCAATATTATACAAAAAGCCATAAAAGTTATATTATAATATAAATATAAAACTATAAATTATAATACCTAGTGCATTTGGTTATGACTTACAACTTTATAAGTTATAATTACAAATACATAATATATCTAATTATTAGTAATAATGTTGTAAGTTGTAATTATTATTACATATTAGATAAACATGAAATGTATATAATGAATTCTGAATTTTTTTTCAAATATGAATGTACTATGTTTACATAAATTTTTATTTATCAAGTAACTTGTATAATATTATGCACCTACTATGTAAGACACATTTCGACACAATATTATATATTTTCAACTTCAGTAAGTAGATGTTTACTGTATTTTCTTATAAAGTTTTAATTTTTTTTTATTTTTCATCAAAATGAAATATTTCATAAAATTTTAGAACCATACAGCTGATATATAGTGTATTAATGTTATATACATTTGTATATGTTTCTTGCTAATTCGTATGGAAAAAATTGATTCGGCAAATATTTGTTTTGTGTTATCTAAAATGCATGTTTTCCTGGTATCTTCGTATTAATGTTTTTTCATAATATTTATATTTTTACGGACATTCTGATCTATAAGTTAGATGAAACCATCCTATTTTTAGTCAGGTATTAAACTAGAAGTCATCTAATTTCACAACTCATTGACTGTACAAATGTACAATAATGCAATAATTGAATTACCTCATAGGTAAAATTAAATTTTAATGTAGCATAATGTATTTAGTCTAAAACACTGGTTCCCAAACTGAGGGGCGTGTACACATTGCTGGGGAGGCGCAAGCAGTTATTACGAAATACAATTTTTATTGATTAAATTTTTTTTATTTTAAAATATAGAGAAATAAAATTAGTAGACTGGTTCTCTTTATCCGTTCTCGGGTATCAATAATGGATAACCGATAATGACTATAAATGTTTGGCCGCATTAAAGTTTATTTTTAAAGAACACAAAAAAATATGATTAATTTTTTTTCAATTTAAAAAAGGGGGGGCGCGAGATTTTTGAAAATATATAAAGGGGCGTAGAATAGAAGAGCTTGGGAACCACTGGTCTAGAATCTAGGTGGATCAGCTGCTCTGTAATAATATCGTCTTTTTAAGATTTTATTAACAATGGAGATCAAGAATAGTCCAAGAATCATTCATCTATATTTGTAACAATTGTAACACAAAAACTTTAATTTAATTTCAGTGCCTTCTTTTGTACATTTTTGAAAAATTAGTGCATTTTAAGCATGGAATAATATTAACATTATTATGATTTTTATTATATTCATTCAAACGTAAATAACTAGACTAATTTATAATAAAATATAAAAAAATGTAACATAGATATTACAGTTGATTCTTTAATTTATTATTAAAATAGAAATACACTTAAAAAGATGAAAAATCGAGGAAATATTTATAATTTACTAAATGTATATAAATTTAAATAATATTATATATATATATACACACACATTAAATTGCATTATGTTACTAAAAATAATGATTTAATCTTAAAACATTTATTGTAAATTACGTTTATTTTTTGAAAATATGTTGATGACATTTTCAACTAAATTTAAATCTTGAATTTTCTCTTAATGTATACAATATATACATAATCCAGACAGTCTCTAATCCGTCATTGTGGATCTTAACCATGTTTTTACACGGCGAAGTGTACTAAATTATCTTTTAATATAGTTCATGTTGTTGAAAGTTATGTAAATGATAATACATTTTATTTTAATTGATAGAAAAACTTCGCAATCAAACGTATTGTTTTATAAATATTATTATTATTATTTATATTTTAGTGCAGACTAAAATAATATTTTGAAAAAATATAATGGATGCATGGAAATATAATACATGCAATTTATTTATACAAATTATAGACGTTATTATTTGATATTTATATCATCACTAATAATGTATGTATTTAATAAGAATTATAACATTTCATGTGTAACCATCACGGAAAAGCCAAGAGGCACATGTCCCTTCTTGCTCCCCCTACTTATGAAAACCCTTGTATGCATGCATATATTCAATAGTTTTTTAGTGTATTAAATTAACAGTTCCGACTAATATTCAATATAATAGCAGCAGTTTAAAATGATATACAAATATTCTATCATAAATTACCTCTTATGATACACGAATGAACGTTACGACACCGACTGTGAACCGTGATACTGTAATATATCGTGTACAATTGTTATTATGTATTTATATGATATAGTATAATGTATCATATATATAGCGTATATTATACCTAGTATAAGGCAACGTAGACTCATAAACAATTTTTATTTTTTATTTATTTATTTTTTTTTTTTTTTGCCAGTGACGTCGATAAACAATATAGTTGGGAAATGTAGACCGATTTTAACCGTAGGTACGTAAGGAGAAGGTTATGCACTCGTAAAAAGGTTATGACGCGTGTATCCACATATGAAATGGCACGCGGCCGTCAACAGGAATTTAAGACCGCTATGGTTAAAAGGGAGGAGGTAGGTTTTCTAGAAGTGGCCGACAAAGAGCGGAGACTTAAATGTACACGTATGACTTTAGGCAATCACCGAATGGCCGTCGCTGCACACGGGCACACCGCGGTTGTCCTTACACCACGGCGATGTTTGTCAGCCGCTCGAAGGACGCATACCGCGGCAATATTTCAAAATTAATATCAACTGAAATGGTCCAATTAGCTTGTTATTATAACGTTGTTTTTGTGATACACGGTGTAGGTAGTTAATTTAAAATATCCTGACGTATGCGAACGTGTACACGATGCTCATTTATTCAGCATATATTCAGCCCAGGTTCTGAATAATAATTGTCTGATGTGTCCATATCAGTCCATAGGTATACTGCGCGGCGCAGTATACCTAAACATTTCGAAAAATATTTCTAACCAACATCATCGTATCCGTGGGGTCAAAAACGTTGAAAACTGATTCGAATAAATATTTATTAAAATCTATACTGGATCTAGCTGTGTAACACGTTAAAAAAAAAAGAAAAAGAAATGTGTGATTAACCATGCATTTACCAGATGATCGAACCAAAAGTATAATAATCATAGTATTTATAACAGTGCAGAACCGCAACACCTTTTATGTTTAAGTCAAAATACATAAACGCATAGTAAGACGATTTGCATGTTTCTACATCATGTATCAAAGCGTAAGGAAAATGCACTGAAAAAGAAAAAAAAAGATATTATTAAACCACACGGATATGAAATTACGTGACACAGATATTTACTCCGATAATTTTATAATATAATTTGATGAGATACAAAAGGTCACACTACATGGAGGAATCATAATATTGAATTAAGGAGACAGGCAAATGATCGTCTCATTACAGCTGTAGATAATAAAACGCACGTACTTTTAATATTTAAGTAAAAAAAAAAAATAACATTTCTGATTAAGCTTGAAATTGATATTGTTATGAATTGAATTATAAAGTACAAACAATATGACAAATAATGAAATAAAAACTTTTTTTTTTCTTTCATTAACCAATTAACATATTTTTAAAAGTAATAAATGTAATAATAAGTAAAACCGTTTTAGTTTAAACGATCAAATTTATTTATATTGAATTAAAACTAATAAACACAAATAGGAAAAATAAAATACAATCTTTTTCCAATTAAATGTGAAAATAAAAAACGGATGGGCCTCGCTTTGCTATACAGTTGGGGGTGGAGTGTACCTCGTTTATAGGATAGGTCATTATTACAATGGATTTGTTAATTTTGAATGCAAGAGATCATTGTATACGAATAAAGATTCTGAACGGAGATGATATGTTGGTCTAAAATGGGTATATAATAATATAGTATTTTATATTTAAATTAAAATATAATGCAATAGTATACATTTTCGTAAAAATCTAAATTTCAAACAGTTATAAAATTTTTTCCTTTAAGTCCGGTAGAAATATTTTTATATATTTTTGAAGATTAGCTTATGGACAACCTAGTGTTAAAATTTTGAACCTTAAGTATGCAAGGAAAAAATTTTACGAATTTTCAACTACAAAATAATTTGCAAACCATCACGGTTTTACCATATATACAAATTTGAGTTTTATGGGCTTATAAAAAAAATTTGAGTGTAACGATCTCCAATATTTTCTAATTACGATAAGTATAACTTATAATAAACATTGTATTAAATTTTCAAGAATTTTCGGACAGCCAAATAAATTTTATAGATACTTCATAAAAAAGACTAACAAAAATCGAAAGTTTTAATTGTCTATAAATAAGTCAAAATATGTCAAAATACTTTGAAAACTTAAGTATGTATAGATAATGCCAATATAAAGATTTGGTGAAAATTTCAAGTTGTTATGGTTTTTCGTTTTTGACTTCGAGCAAATTTCAAAAACCGTTATCATTTGTTAGTCTAGAATTTTATAATTATATATTATATTTTACATGTAATTTTATGTAAATATTTGCTGTTCAAACACTTATAAAAAAAAATTGTGCATATTGATTTTGATGATTATTGAATGATAGTAAAAGCTACTTGTGTGGAATCTTCTATTAAATTTTGAAGTATTTTGTATTTGTCAAATTTTTTTTTTCATCAATTATAAAAAAAAAAATGTAAAAAATTAAAATATTTAAAATACCTATAAGTGGCTTATAAATCAATATAATATTCTGAAAAAAATTTGTCATAAAGCAAATGCCAATCTCAACAGCAGGTAAAAATTTCAAGTTCCTATAACTTATACTTTTTGAATTATAACAAATATTTAAAATCGTTTGAGGATAAATCGCTATTTTATGCGATTTCGTAAAAATTTAAATTTCAAACAGTCATAAAATTTTAGATTCTGAACGGAGTGATGGAATTTATTGGTTTTACAATGATGAGTGTTTTTTTTTATTTTTTTATTTTTTGTGTCTGAGAACACGATTTTTGGTAGTAAAAATGCTTCGATTTTCTTAAACAGCAACTTTTCTGAAAGGAAAGTGAATGTAGATGGTGCTTGGGCGTATCAAAAATCCAACTTTTTCAATACTTTTTTAAAAAATTGAAAAACAAAAAAAAAAATTACTAAAAAACAGGAAATTTTACGAAAAATCACGTTTTTACAAAATACATTTTTTTAAAATACATTAACTCAAAAACCAAAAACCGCAACATCATGAAATTTTCATCAAATCTTTATATTGGCGTTTTCTATACATAGTTAAGTTTTCAAAGTATTTTGACATATTTTGACTTATTTATAGACAATTTAAATTTTCGATTTTTTTAATTTTCTGTTTTTTAAACACCTATAAAATTTAACTGGCTGACTGAAAACTCTTGAAAATTTAATACTAGGTTTATAATATGTTAAAATTATCATCACTAAAAAATGTCGAAGATCGTTTTTCTCAAATTTTTTTATAAGCCCATAAAACTCAAATTTGTAAAAAATGTGTCAAAATCACGATAATTTGTAAGTTATTTTGTAGATAAAAATTCATAAAATCTATTCTGTTCATACTTAAGATTCAAAATTGTAACACTAGGTTGTCCATAAGCTTACCTTCAAAAATATATAAAAACATTTCTACCAGATTTAAAAGAAAAAATTTTATGACTGTTTTACATTTAAATTTTTACGAAATTGCATTATAATTCAATTTAAATATTAAATACTATATTATTATATAAATATTTTAGACAAACATATTAACTCCGTTCTGAATCGTTATTAGTATACAATGATATCTATCATTGCATTCAAATTTAACAAATCCATTGTAATAATGACCTATCCTATAAACGAGATAAAGTCCACCCCCAACTGTACAGCAAAGCGAGGCCCACCCGTTCTTTTTTTCCTTTAAATCCGGTAGAAATTTTTTTATATATTTTTGAAGATTAGCTTATAGAAAAACTAATGTTAAAATTTTTAACCTTAAGTATAAACAGGAAAAATTTTATGAATTTTCAACTACAAAATAACTTGCAAATCATCACGATTTTGACACATTTTTTACAAATTTGAGCTTTATGGGCTTATAAAGAAAATTTGAATAAATCGATCTTCGATATTTTTTAGTTACGATAAGTTTAACTTATTATAAACCTAGTATTAAATTTTCAAGAGTTTTCAGTCAGCCAATTAAATTTTATAGGTGTTTAAAAAACAGAAAATTAAAAAAATCCAAAATTTAAATTGTCTATAAATAAGTCAAAATATGTCAAAATACTTTGAAAACTTAACTATGTATAGAAAACGCCAATATAAAGATTTGATGAAAAAGATTTGAATGTTGTTGTGGTTTTTGGTTTTTGAGTTAATGTATTTTAAAAAAATGTATGTTGTTAAACGTGATTTTGCGTAAAATTTCCTGTGTTTTTGTAATTTTTTTTTTTTTTTGTTTTTCAATTTTTTAAAAAAGTATTGAAAAAGTTGGATTTTTGATACGCCCAAGCACCATCTACATTCACTTTCCTTTCAGAAAAGTTGCTGTTTAAGAAAATCGAAGCATTTTTACTACCAAAAATCGTGTCCTTAGACACAAAAAATAAAAAAATAAAAAAAAACACACATCATTGTAAAACCAATATATTCCATCACTTCGTTCAGAATTTAAAATTTACCAACAATTATTGACTATTATGTCATAGTCAATATTTTGTTTTGAAATATATATTTTTTTAAAAGTTAAATTCTTAAACAACAAGAAATTAACCAGTAGTATATTATTTATGAATAACTTATGGGGGGCTTTGGCTTTCTTAACTATACCCCTCTTCGACCTAAATGGTTTCAGTAAACTATGCACGCCTGGGCAAGATCGTTTATAAATATCAGGGATAAAAAAATTCAGAACTTCTAGGTCGCACTTAGTCACACAGTAACTGCATTATATTGTATGAAGTGTGTCCAAAAACTATAAAAACTACAGTAATTATTATTTAACCGTTTAAAGGTTTACCACAGAGGATAAAAGTGATTTGCCTTGGATGTGAGTATATCCTGAGAATATATTTATAAATACACGGAAGAAATATATTATGTGAAATTCCGAATGATTTCATTTTTAAATATAATAACGATACATAACATCATACACAATTATTCCGTGTATCATTCTATGTACCAACATTTGAAACTATTCATCATTTTATTAGATTTATTTTATATAAGTAATTAATTAGCTACCGATTAAAAGAGCGGATTTCGTATTATAAATGTTGATTTAATGATGATTTAATGATGATTGATGAGGTTTTTTTTTTGCACACTTGACGTTAATAAAAATCCATAAATCTAAAGTGGGTCATAAAATGAATATATTTAAAATTTAAATCAGATCGTTCTTCGGGTAGGTACATCATTAGGTACGTCATCAATATTTATAAATTTGAGAATTCAATTATCTTGTACAAGACTATGAAAACATAACATGCATGTACCCAAATTTCTTGTTTTTAATAATTGTAATATTACTATAAATTATAATGATACGGTAATAGGTAGATACGATAATATATATTATATATTATATTATAACTATGTTATTTTACTCAACTTTAGGATAATTTCGACGTATTCGAAGTACGTCAATTTTTGATACCAATGTAAAGTCATCAGTATCATTACTATAACATAAAATACTGTACTACTGCACTAAGAGTTGAGACACACAATATGTATTTTTTACGTTTTTAGGCAGAGACCCACTTCTTATCTCACAATTAAGTCTCTGACGACCGGTGGTTTCAAAATATAATACATTATTCGGTCTTATATAATATTTATTTCACAATAGAACGGTGTGGAGTTGAATCAGCTACGTGTTACACGTATATACCTATAATCATTAATCTCTAATCTCGTCGATCTTAAAAAAAAGTATACCTACTTTTAGATTGGAAATCGAACGAGAGCGACACATATATGTCTTCCAGATCTCTGCAGCGGCGTTCCTAAAATAATATATGCTACATTTTCATATGCGTGCAACGTGTATAGGTAAACAGGTTTCATTTTAATTATATAATAGCGGGATCGAAAACTATAAAACACTAATTTATTTGTTTTAACATTCCGATTTTGGCATTAAATAATGATAAATTGTACCACGCAGTATTTACCTGATGATTAAAATATTAAAAAATAGAATGTGGAACATGTACGAGTAATATACGTATAAGATCAAGTATTACACACCTAAATAGTGTTGATGAGTAATATCTATTGGTTTCATAATCGATATTCATACACTTATGTCTGTAAAAAATTAGATTTAACTTTCAAAGATATGAATGTTACTATATTGAAAAAAAGTAAATGAAAGTAATTATCTACGAAAAAAGTAAACACTTATTTTAATATAATCCATATGAAATTATATTTTACTAAGATATTATATAAATTGTAGTATAGATACCTGTAGTAGGTACTTCATTTATTTGAATTTTTTTTTTTTTTTAATTATTTACCAATGCGTTTTATTAAAGTGATCAAAAATGAGAGAAAAATGAGAGAAAAATGTGGGAGAGCACAAAACTTACACCGATAGGCATACATTCAACCCTTTGAATTCTTGTCTTTCTACCGTAATAATTCCTGATAATCTCATTCATTTACTAATCTGTGGTTCTCGAGATCTTCACCAGAATTAAATTTAAAAAAGACGATTAGTATAATATATAAATACCATATAATAATAATATAGGTACTCTTTTCATAGAAGGTTATATCCCTGAAGGCATCCCTCCTCTGTTATTTGTTGTTACTTGTACAATATTTTAATGTATTATATCTTCTATTATTCACGTAATTAAATATATATATATATATAAATGTTCAAACAAAAAATAAAATAAAAGAAAGTTCATAGCCTATTTCAATTGTGTTAAAAAAAGTATAATAATATTATTCTTCTCATAAAAGATATTAATTTTTTTTTTAATTTTATCATAGATTTCAAAGTAAACCTTTAATTTGGTGTAATTTATAAGTAATATTTACTACGAATAAATCTAAATAAAATTGAGTGCGCAAAAATACTAACGATTTACAATGGGTTTTGTACAAGTAATTTCGACGAAATATTAATAACACAGATTTACATTTTGAGATGTTACGAAATAATCCATTGGAATATAGTAATTTGAGTAGATACCTTTTCCTTTCATACTATTTAGTATTTAATCAATAAAATTTGAGAACAAATACGCGAATAATACCTGATAATGTTGTCAAGAAAAACATTTAAGGATAGCTAAATAATTTAAGTAAAAGACATTTGTTTGTTTTCAGTACACACTAGGACTAGGTAGTAGGATTTTAACTTTTAATTTTTTTGAAAATTTGATTTTCAATGAGGAATATTTTCTTTTTTCTTTTTCGTAGTACTTTCTTCAAAATATAATTTTGCCCAGTCCATTGTCAATCACATTTTCTTTAACATTTTTTACACATATTTTGTTTACAAAATAGCGCGGATTTATATGCATTAAAAATCAATCAAATATGCCCTAAAAAATATTAAATATGCATATATATATATGTACTAAAATGTTAAAATATGCATTGAAAATAAAAAAATAAGCATAAAAAAATTTATTTTTTGAACATTTAATTAATACAATATATTATTAAAAAGAATCATGGAACAAAACTATAAATGCTTTTCTTCATTTTTTTATCTTTCACCATTTTCAGGTAGTTTTAAACTGTACATAAAAAAAAGAATCAATTTATATCAAAAATGTCTCCTAAAATAAATTTACTTACCTAAAAGTGGTCGTAATCGATATTTTCTTATCTTGGTACCTATACCTACGTATTTTATTTCCCCGAGTATAAGTAAACAGTGTATTTATATTTTATTAATATAAGTATGGACGGTTTGCGTTTGGGCGAGTTCAAAAAAATAAAATATTGTTAAGAGAATATGGTACCAATTCCGAACTTGGATTTTGGCTTAAACGTTTTTTTGGATTACCATATTTTTCATCCAATGAAGTAGGCGATGGTCTTGTGAAACTAATGTCAATTGCTCCAAAAACTCAAAACATCATCGAATTTACAGATTATATACTTGATACATATATTTTAGAGGAGGCTATTTTTCTTCCTTATTTAGGAAAAAACCTGGAAATGATCCAAACACAACAAATGGAGCCGAATCATTCTATGCACATTATAATTCCCAATTTTATTCATCGCATCCAAATGTACAATTTCAAGTAATGAATATGTTACAACAAATTCAAGTAGAAACTAACACAAAATGCAATGCTTTAAATGAAAATATTTACAATATTCGACGAAAAGTCATATTAGAAAAACAAGAATATTTAAAAACATGCTGGGATAAGTATATATCAGGTGAAATTAAGCTCTTAGAGTATATACAACGTATGGGAGTAAAATTCCCAGGAAAAAAAATTTAATAAACAAAAAACAACTCGCCCAAACGCATTATGCTAAATAGTAAAATGCCCAAACACATTGCAATTTTTAAAAATTCGCCTAAACGCGTGACGTCCATAAGTATACCTATTAATTTACGATATTTTGATATTAATCGAAACAATCGAAACTATAAAAATATAAACATTTTTAAATATTATAATCAAAAAAAATATAAATTTAAAAAACTTACAAAAAAACAAAAGAAACATTGAAATATGCACTAAAATATGAAATATGCAATTAAAATTGTAAAATAAGCCCTTAAAATAGAAAAATTACAAAATATGCAAAAATATGCACTATAAAAGTTTCATTTTTTAAATCGTTATGTTTTAAAATAAATTTTGTGCTCACTTAGCATATCATACGATCAACCAGAATAATGCAAAAGCATACTAATCCTCGCTCTAGTTATTAGTGTTTTTTTATTATCATTATTATTATTACTTTTATTTTTTCTCTTCAATTCCAAATTTATCTATAATTATAATTGATACCACATACTATATATTGTTTAAGGGCTTGTTAAACTGGCCCCGTTAAATTCTGAATAAATAAAAAAACTAACAAGAATACTTGAAGTACATTAGCAGTACTAAGCGGCTGTTCGTAATCGTACGGTCACCGGTTCGAATCCGGGCGGCATAGCCGTCTGGTGAGAAGATGCCGCTACCACTCCCTCTCAAACTAATACACGTAATTAAGATTTGATAAAATAATCGTTGAGATGTAATGGCCATGATGCCAAAATCTCCCTAACAAAAAATAAAAAAAAAAACAAGAATACTTCAATTAATTGTGAATTGCACACGAACGGTAGGTTGATAGTTTATTAAACTTGAAACATATAATTTTCCTATCTACAGCATTTTTTTTATTAATAAGGAAAAACTGTAGAACATACAAATATAAAATAATGTTATAATAAGGGAATGTGTATGCCACTTAGGTGTTTTTAAATCAGAATGTTAAAATTTTTCATAATATGTTTTATAAGTAATATATATAATAATGTAATAATGTTATAATATGTAATATGTTAAAATCAAAATATTATAATCTTGGTATTTTGACTATTTTTTATCTTTTTTATTTTTTAGTGTTGGCCTAAACTAACCAATTGGATATTTTTTTGGCTTACAAATCAAGGTTATCATATAATGGCATAATGCAAATATACTATACACCTTTTTTCCAAAGTGATATTTTTACCTAATTTAAGTTACAACTATAGTAGATTTCTATTCGATGTTTATACATGCTATTCGATCAACACAAAGTGTAATATATAACTTATAAGCGTCTAAATATGTGTAAATAGCGTGTTTCAAAAATATGTACCATTGTTTATCATAGCTATTCAAATAAAATTGATTTTTCAAAGCATGAACGAAACCTATATTAAAATGTTGAAATCTAATTTTGAACCTGTAATGGTCTATAGCGTATTTATAGTTATTATCATACGGGTAAAAAAAAATATATGTTTACAGCGCAGTAAGTAAATACCTTATGAGCGCCAAATATTTTTCCCAGAAAAATGTAATGTTTCAATCCTTATGTTTTGATTTAATTTACATGGAAAATAATATTATGATTTTAATTTCTTACCCCAACGATCGATATAACTATATAAGATGTTAGAAAAATGCTTTATAGTAATAACTTATGATGAAACATGATACCACCTACCTGCGTGTATAATATACATACATACATCGTAATATACGTAGAGAATATAAGTAATAATACGTTTGTGATTATTTTCTTATCTCTAAATATGATAGCTAATACTTTACATGTTATATTATACATTATAGTAGTATACATATTATTTTGTAGACATACGTACAGTCGGTGCATATCTAACTCAAGAGCTATATAGAACCGTTTTATTAGAGCGTAACACGATAGTGCAGTGTTTGGAAGGAACGAGTTCCAAAAGGAATTCCTGGAAAAAGTTCCTTTTTTGAACGAATTCCTTTTTATTAAAAAAGAACGAGGAACGGAACGAGTTATTTTTTTCAAGGAAAAATTACGAAATATTGTTCGTTCCTTTCGAGTTCCAATTCACACAGATATGTAAATAATATAAATTAAAATATTTTTTTTTCTTAGTGTAAATATTCAATATTGCCAATATTTATTTTTTGTGATCGTTAATCGTTATAGAACTTAATCGTTAAAGTTAGTCTTTAATCATTAGGTACTAGGTAAAGCACCAAAGTATATCTACGAATAAAAAAAATGTATGATAAAATAAGAATTTTTATTTTATTTGGAACTAAAAAGGAACTCGTTTATTTTTTAAAGGAACGACAAAGGAACGAATTCCTTTTTTATTAAAAAGAGCGAGGAACGGAACGAATTCTTTTTTATAAGGAACTCGCCAAACACTACGATAGTGTACATTTTATTACAATGATGCTATGAAAACGTGATAGTTAAACAATAACTACATAAGTAAGTTCAACAAATTATTACCCGATGGTCGTGAATTGATTTGTGCCGGTGGCATGTTGTAGTTCACAAATTTGTACTAATTAAAGCATGGTGTGGTTCAGTGGGTTATAAATCTGTTTCGTGACGTTAAGAGTATATAGACCAGATATAGTGGTAAAAGATTTTACCTGACTCAATGTATACTAATAGCAATAATAGGCAAGTAATTAACAATCATTTATAGATCAGGCGAAGCTTAGATTATTATTATAAATCAATGAAGTACATGAATTACTGTGCAAGTTTATAACGAAGAGAATATTCTGAAAAATAAAAATGTACGTTTCATATTTATGTGAGTGGTTTTCGATAATTTACATAAAAAAAAGAAATTGTAAATGACAAAAAGGTTAAACACTACAAAAATTCGATCATGACTATCCAAATGAATTTTAAATGCCCAACTATATTTATTACCTTTTTTAAACGTCAATAAAATATGCATATTCATATAATTTTATTTATGTGTTGTGTATAAAGGCGAGAATTGTAGGTACATCATAGTGTGTACAAAATTTGCAACAAATATTATGCCAACCATACAGCTTTATAAATCTTCTTGTACACTTGCTGAAAAGTGCAGTTATTTTGTTAAAAATAAAAAATATCAAAATTAGATTATTTAATTTAAAAACTTAAAAACATGTTTTGTGCTTTTTAATAAGCTTGCAATAACCTGATATTTTTTTATACTCAAGAATGATACTTTTTAATAATAGTTATCACATTCTAGGAAGAGTACACAACGTGATGAGTAAAGTTAAAAGTTGAAATGTATTTATTTGAAGCTAATGGAGTTAATGCACTCAAGTTTATAAAGGATAATGTTTGAATTGTATTCGCACTTTGACGCAATCGAATCGACCAAGAAATTTTAAATTTTAAAAAGCTAAAAAAAAATTAAAAGGAATATCAATAATTTATGTTCTAATAATTTAAATTAACTTGACATAACTTTATTGGAAATAAATGTATTTTAATAATGTACCTACTCGACGTTACTTTTATAATAATTTATAATATGCTCATGGAACTGTTTAATATTCAATTAATTTATTATAATATATTATAAAAATAGAATATAGATGTACTTATGAAATAATGAAAGAATTATCGAGTAACAGATGTTCTTTTCGGGAAGCGAGTTTTATTGATCAATGGGAAGTGTGCACTGCTTATATACAATGTATGTCGTGTTTAATAGTATAATACTAGAGGTAGAAGAATATAATAATTGTTTACATTTACTAAATTCAAAATGTAAAACGGAAATAATAGAGCTTTGGTGGGAACATGCAGACCTATTAACGATTCAACCAGTTTATAGATTATGGCAACGATAGTGTAACTATTCGACTACGCCTAATGTGGATCCAACAACATAAATGGAAATCCGTACACTTATCCATATGCATAATACCGAACTCGGTACGCAGTGACATGTACTACAAACTAGATCAATGATCACTCTAGATCGCAGCAGTCCACCGACCGTGAATTCGATCATCGATCAATTAATAATGACAATACAATATTATAACATACACAGTGATTACAGTGAGACAATAAATAACAACAAACGTGATAATTTAATTATATAACGAAACGGAGCTTATATTGTTGATCGAAAGTTTTCATACACAACTACGGCGTGTCACTATATTATATAAGTACCAATATGCGTGTAATATATTATACATCATTTTGTGTGCATATTATGTAGGTACGCGTTAACATTTTTTTTTTTTTTTTTTAATTACATTTCTACGAGTCTAACAATTTGAACAGTAATATATATATTGTGTGCACATACATTGATGTATATACACAAAGAAAACACGCACACGCGCAGTCGACGTGTGTTGTCTTAGCGTTAATGGAAAGACAAAAAAAAAAAAGATTTACAAAATTTAAACTGCATTTTATTTTGACGTCCTACAGATATTTTGGCGCACTTAAACATAATTATTATAGCTTACAACGAGTAATTTGCTACTACATAATAATATGATATATGATAGTGTATTGATTTATTTATTTATTATTATACACCATACGTGTAAATATGGTATAATTTAGGATTATAAGGCGAACTTAATACTCCAGAATGTTTCGATTTACTATCGTTTACACACGTTATATTATAACATTAAAATAATAATATACTGCGAAACAATAATATTGTTGAGCCTAAACGGTCATTGCCGGCGATGGATTGTTTACAGCTTGTTTTTTTAATGACTGATAGCGAAACATCACATAATATTATATTATTTACCGAACGCTACATAATACTATTATCCGCGTCGGTTTACATTTTTAATAAATTTGCCAAAACCTATATGGCCACTGTATGTGTGTGTGTGCTTAATATAATATTGGCGTAGACAATTATATTAGTAGCAGTAGGTTTTTATAACTAATGGTATTTGTTTTGTTTTTATAAATACAGTGATGAGTTAAGAATTTATGATGTACATGTGTTATATTCCTCTAAAACGACGTTTTTCGTTCTAAGACAAAATTTTGTATGTTTGCATCCATCACAGTTTTTAATAATGTTGTAATATTTAATCTACACATTAGGTACCTACTAGCATGATTATAACTTATAATTTATAAGTATCTTTAATCGTAGGTACTAGATAAACATTCGATAATGATGGTATGATAAAAATTGAGCTGATAATAGATATTTTAAACTTACTACTACTAATACCTAACAATAACCTACAAACACAATATAATATTATAAATATATGGACCATTCTGGAGTATTATTTATTAATATTATTATTATTTTAATACGAAAAGCGTCGTGACTTGTTTCCGACTCCGTGTTGCTAATAAAATAAACTACATGTGAAATAACAATATATATCATATCAAAAGTATTATATATACATACGCTTAACGAAAACAAAAGTAATAATTATTTTAATCAAATATTAATTAATAAATTCGAAAAAAAAACTATATTATTATTTACACAAAAACCAATAATATTACGTTAAATATAATAAAAAATTAAATTAAAACTACAAAACTATTTGTTTTCTTTTTTTTGTTTGTTTGATCGGAACATGCCTAAAATGTTTATTATATTTTACTCTTATTACAATCAATTTTATTTATGTAGGTAAACCTACGCGATGAGTGGTACAACTTAACGTTAATAATAATATAGGTAGTAGATAGTATAGTATATATATATATATATATATATATATACTGTATAAATACATAATATGATATAGTAGAATTAAAGAGAACACATTCCGCGAGTTTCTACAATGTGTTACGAAAAACAAAAAAAAAAAAAGGAAAAAAAGTGTTAAGTATTTAAATTGTATTTATTAATAAAATAATATTTATTATAAATGCAACGTCGGCGGCAGCATGTGAAAAAACGATTTCCGTAGTCAATCATTATTTTATTATTAATAGGTTTTTTAATTTTTTCATTGAACATCGACAAGTGTCATGCCATCTCGCAAATGGAAAGAAATGCGTGAACATAATATTACAGGTAAATTTACACAGAGAATAAGTATGTTGTTTTAAACACGATGTATATGCGATTGGTCGTATCATATTTTATTATGCATTTTGAATTGCATTGCGATAGTAACAATATATTGTATAGGTATAATGGTCGTGAGGAAGAAAAAGTGTTAAGTTATATTATCGTTGACTTTAAACAATTATCACCGTATTTTTACGAACCAAATTTTTTTTTTTGTTTTTTTTTTTGTTTTTAAGTATTTTGTTATTCAATTTATTGTACTATTTTGTACTAGGCAATACACGCACGGCAGCGCATAGTATTTTATTTATATACTTAATTAATAACAGTTTTAATTATACGCGATAAAATATTTGTATACACTAAATAAACAACATTATTAACGATGAACGACGGACGCACATCGGAATAGTAAAATTTGTTTGATTTGTTATTTTCATATAGGTATACACAACTACAACTAGCCAACGAAACTACCCCTCACCCTTTAATATGTTCTTTAAGTTTCCGTAACGAGTAGCTAAATTATTTTTATTTGTTTATTCAAGTAATATTATAAATATTATGAATTATTGTTGTTTGTATTTAAGGCACGTAACGAGATTTCATAATATATTATAATATTAGTTATGATATACAGTAATATGCTCACTAATATTGTTGTATACATATAGATACTGGAAATTAAAGATTTATTTATTGTTCGCGTCATCCGTTTCGAGTAGGCATATTTTGCACAGGAAGACGGTTCAACGGGGAAATTGAACGTAATGTTTTATTAAAAAAAAAGAAAACATTTTTTAAAAAACCGTGGGACGATGGTCATATATGTATGAAAGCGCATGAGTTGGCAGCTGGAGGGGTAGTTATTTTAATGACACTAAAATATATAAATTTATATATATTATATCGTTAAAAAAAGATAATCATAAATAATCAAATAAAATTAAAATCATAACGCGAGTCTATTACACAAGATTAACATCATAGAAAAAAAAAAACAAAAAAACAAAAAAAAAACGAAAAATAAAGCGTTTTTTGTGATTTATAGTAGGTATAGTAGTTTGTTTGGAATTAAAAAATTCAATCATTATTGTGTTTTTAGCAACGAGAAAAAAAATTATTTTAAGAAAATTAATAATTTACACGGCCGTTTCCGTATGGCTGTGCGACGAGAGACGTTCCACATCGATGTGAGGGACGCCGATCGCGTTGTCGCTGTCCGCGTATTCGATGGATCCGCCGCCACCGCCGCCGCCGCCGGTGTTGGACGATGATCCGCCGCCGCCGCCCGCTGCTGCGGACAGTCTCTTCTTGAAGCATGGCTGGTTGCGCAACACTTCAGCCAGCGACTCGCCGTAGCGTGCATCCAGACCCTGCCGGAAAGCGTTAACCACTCGTATCTGCAGAGATTGCGGGAAAAAAAACAAAAATATTATAATAAAAAAATAAAAATGTTTTCAAAATACTATGTGGGGCAAAAATGAAAATAAAAAATAAAATCAATAAAAAACGGGGGGAAAAAACGACGAAAGAAACAAATACACGTCGTTATTCGGTGGTAGGTATACAACGTAATCGTATATTGTAATCGTGTGTATTATTGTTAACAATATAATAACGTGTGTATACCTAATCATACCTATACGGATCGGAATAACGACGCGTTATAAAGTTATTGCTCTACGCGTGTGTGCGCATACTAAATTAATGATAATGATGATATATAATGTATATATATATAGATAAATGATAAATAAAAAAAGTATAAAATTCTAAAAAAATCAAACCAAAACAATAAAATAACCGAACTATGTGTATTATACGTAGGTATGTGAAAAAAAAATTAGAAATCGGTGATTGTATATATTATAATAGGTACGACAAATACATATACATAAATAGGTATGTGTGTATATATGAAAGTATGATATATACATATATATATATAAATATTAATTAATATGTATATATGTATATATAAATATGCGGATTATGTGTCTATATAGCGGTTGTAGTGCTATAAAAATTATACACGTCGACAGCGACTTCTATGTTATAATAATAGTAATAATATAAATGCATGTTACTAATAACGACAATGACGCGTAAGTAAACATTATTATAATAATTTGCAAAATGGCTATCATGTGTTAAGACAATATTATAACTGCCTATATGTATTATGATGTAATAAAATAATTATATATTAATGTTGAAATTAAAAAAATAGCATCAGCAGCGGCGTTGGCAGCGTCGATACAAAATATATATACATACAATATATGTGTTATGAGTATATATGTATATGTATACACATTAAGTATAACTAATTGTGAAAAATGCGATTCAATATTAGAATTACAAGTGTTATTATATTGTAATATAATGATAATAATCAAGTAATACATCACGTTAGTCGTCGTATTTTATGTGACATGTATAATAATAATGTACGCATATTTAACGTGTATGTGATACGATGCGATGTTAATATAAATATTGTACTAAAAAAATATGTTAAACGATGATGTTGATGAGAGCACTATAGGTACATATGGTAGGACAAAAGTTGAGGGAAAGTAAGATTGGTTTTCCTTGCGGTGGCAGAGAAATAGAGAATTCATCGACATAGTATATATATACACGCAACAAATTACATATTATGATGGATGGATAAAACAGGTATGTACGATTTATGGGGTTGTTGTATAAATGTATGTTTTGTGGCATGCAAAATATTACATTATTTATTATTTATTACATTATATTACAATGAATATATAACATGTAATATATATACTTGTGATACACGACACAATGCAAAAAAGCAGTAGCTTTTTCGTTGCATAAGCTGTACGATAAAGCGTTTTATTATTTACACATATTATATACATAATGATAATTATCCATGCGGCAAAAGCAAAACTTCAAAGCAATAACAGCTATAATACACACATAGTATAGGCACCTATATAAAATAACAGTAATTGTGTATAGATACAAGCCTGAATATATGGAAAAAAACATATAACAAGGGTAGTATAAATATAGAGTAGTAACAAAAGTGTATACATGATTGGTAAAATAGTATATAGAGTGCAACTATTATAATTGTGACAAGTTGTATAGTAATAATTATATAGTAGTAGTATATGGTAGACTGTAATACAGTAATAGTAGTAGTGCAAATAGTATAAGTATATACATTGCATATGTATGTCCATGTACATACATGTATTTAATGACAGTTAAACAATGTAAACTTACACATTATAATAACGTATTGATTTTAGGAGTATATTTCGTAAAATGAAAAATAATGAAAAATAATTATGAAAAACAATATACGCGCGCATGTGTGAAATGTCTTCATCTCCGGATATAATATATATACCTACTTGGGTAGCAGAGAGCGATGTGAGAGACTTGCAGTCTTGAAACCACACGCCTCCACTTACACGTAGGTTTACTCTTGAAAGGATTATTGTTTTTAGATTTTAAGTCGTTAACAAATCATCATAATTATGACACCCACGCGATTAATTAAGCGCTCAGCCACGGTAAACCGTATATTATAATAAGACGGCGCTTTGCAGTCGCATTGTACACTATTAACGCCTCTATATATAAATAAGCAATATTATTATTGTCCATCATTGGTGCAACACTGATATCTATATGCACTTAATAGTATACCTAATCTCGTCATAGCTGCAGCAACATACTGCAATAGTCTCACCGTAAAGCAACATGACGATTAAAATGACACATATTATAGTATCGGTACACAATACAAATCTTGCACGTATCACGTGAGTTATATACGCTGTATATATTTGCAAAACAGTCGAGGATATCAATCATTGATAACAATAATATATCAGCTAATTTAGAGTGTAATAATAAGCGTGTTAATTATATATTTTTTCCAAGTGAGTTGTTACTATCAACGTAGTCATCAAAAAAAAAAATTGTTTCTATATAATTACATACTATAATTATTATAATAATATAGTAATCGCAATGTATAATAAAAATACGAGTCTTGTAAACGTGTGACGTGTGTAAATTAAAAAAAATTATTGAACATCGGCAACAACTATACAAAATAAACACCGTCATCAAAATTATTAAATATCCTACTTTAGATATAGGTAACAATATTATTAACAACAACAACGATACTATTAAATCTAATAACTATATATATATTATACATACATTACATATGTATATGGCACATGCATAACATGTATATGTATATATATATATATGAATACATTTGATGTATACGGAGTATAAACTATGTTATAAATTAGTAATACTATATAACAACAATCGTAACGATCCTAGAAAAAAAATTATAAATAAATAACAAAAAAATGCTTTCATCGATTACGGGATACTGTGTCGAACGACTGACTTATGATGATGAGCAAAAATTATATTTAACGTTATTGTACGCGCATGGTTTGTATATGTATATAAACATATAAATTATATTTTATATATACAATATACATACATTATATAAGCATACGCACGCGTACACGCGTACAACTATCACCTATTTTTAATACATAATATATTCATAAATCCTATTCGTATTATATTATTTAATACAGTAAGTAAGTATTATTATTATTATATTCAATAAACATAATAGCATCTACGCGCATTAATATATGAGAATAATGATTGTAATGACGTACGTAACAATATAATAACAGCGACATCGACGACAATGAGAAAAAACAGCGTCAACGAGAACCCGTGGTACTATAATATGATGTATACATATATATATATATATATATTAATCATAATATATATTAATTATTTATGTAACAGATATAAATATCATGTCCTCTGCGGACCGTCTTTGCACTGGACTCGACTATGTATGCACACGCATAACTAATCGTCGTTTAATCTAACAATAATAATACAAATATATATTTGTTATACGTATATACTGACAGAATAATAATAATAATAAAAATAATAATAATAACATATTATCGTCGAGGAAAGAGAACGAATTACGTACTATAAAACTAGATAAACAATAATAATAATACTATTTATAATTAACTTAATAAAATTTTAATTATATTAGTATGTTCAAATTAGACGATTACACCTATTATTGTTATACTGTAGTAAAAAAAGCAGCAGCCATGGCACGTGTGTACATGGCGTAGCTACTGTGGGACACACACACATGGTTTAATCAGTATCGGAATCCTGCAGTGACGTCGGGCACGTGTGTCAAGTTGATGGTTGTCTTGTTCAAACTTGTCTACTATTATTCTTCACGGCCACCTTTGAACAGAATCAATAATCGCCACAAAAAAAAAAAAAAAAAATTGGATTTGTGAAAATTATTATTGAACGAAGAAAAAAAAGTAGTATAGTATACACAATCTATATGAAAAGTGGGAGGAGCAACAGCAGCGGAGACTCAGTTTAGAGCAGCATCACCACACAATATAATATTATATAATACGCATTACAATACAACAATATTTTGTTTAATATACATTTATCATAGAAACGGAATGTCAAGAAAACATCGTAATTTTAACGTTTAATATAATATATAAAACATATTATTATAGAGTTGAAAAGTTCGACGATCCAATCGATCGACGATGCACCGAACGCGTAGGCATGAATACAGAATATTACAACTTTTTCGACACAACGGCCAGCCATAAATAATATAATTATTATTTCAATATAAATATATATATATTTATTTATTGTGTATAAACTTCAGGGTAAATAATGTATATGGAGTACGGAGTATTGTAGAGGATACTGACATTGATGAAATGTAATTTACAAAACATGACCTATCATAATGGATTAAATGGTGTGAATTTTTTTATTTTAGATGATTATTATGTAATATGTATATTAAGAATTAATATTTAATACATACAATATTAACATACTACAATACACATGCGCACACAGCTCACACCCACCGTCTACTACAATCTTCCGCACGTACTGCACTATATACAGTTACTCTGCATCCTTTTTTTATTCGAAAAAAAGGAAGAATTAGTAATTTGTTGATTATAACAACGTAATTAATTATACGTAAATCACAATGGAATTTAATAAAAATATTGATTAATAAAAAAATAGTTTAAGTGAATAGATAGAAGAAATAATGAAAAATTACCTAACAGTAATAATGTAGCAACAGCGATAATTAAGTAATGAATTAAAAAGTATAAAAATAAAAGGATAATACTGAGGCATCAGCAGCAGGAGCAACACCAAAAAAATCTGAGCAACAATAATAATATATATATATATACCGCCACACGCAGAACTCATGTTCGATATTATTGAAATATAGTTAATAAAAAAATACAATCAAATACAATAGCTGCGAAAAATATTAAGAAGAAATGAGTTAAAATGGATAACTGAGCATAAATATTTGTTTATAATTAGCTATACTGTACAACGCTATAAACTACTATTATGTTCTATTTTTTATTATCGGTTCTGTGACAATAATGTATTAAACGTATTGACGAAACCACATACACCAAAACAACTTTAAACGAAAGATGAACCGATACAAATATACGCACAATAAAAATAAAAAAAGAAGCTTTTTACTCATTATTATACTACTTCGTTAATTTCAGCATTATATGTATATCATAAAAGTAATAGTTTAACTTCAACGGCGATTATATTGGTTAATATTATTCAACAGCACAACTGCAGTTATTGTAATATTATGATGAAAATCAGTCATTATATTTTAGCTCAAATATAAATATATTTTAAATGATCAATAATAATTAAAACCTAATAATGATAGTTAGGTGTATAAACGACAACGTAGGGAATTTAGAATAATTAATCAAAACAACTACAGTAAAGAGAATAAGCGTAGGAGGGGGAAATAAAATACAGTAATATTTAATTTAGTCAAATGAGTACTACCAACAAGTAAACTATTATATATATATATATATATATATACACATATATATATTATATATATTACATAGCCATAATAATACTCGTAAAGAAGGAATATTAAAGTACAAATACAGCTACTGCAATAACAATAAATTCTAGTGCTGCTGCGGCGGCGATTGGATAGTGTGTTCATATAGATGTATTATCAATTATATTAATTATATATAAATAAATGATTAAACATATATATATATATACGATTTTATATGCATGCACGAAAATATGAGAAAATAAAAAAGAACAACACAATAAGTAATTTTTAATCCATAACTATGTTAAAAAAAAAAAAAAATACTAAATAATTCGTTGTATAGAAAAATGAATTATATGTTTTATAAGGATCGTGCACTAATGTTCCATAATAATAATAATAATAATAATAATATATATATATATATATATATATATGATCAATGCGCGCGTGTGATTTTTTTTATTTTTAATAATTAATCTTTAACTGACGTTATAGTAATATTATGATCTAATGGTTTTATTTGTATCACGATAGACATCCATCTAAACATATGAATCACCTAGAACTATCATTATTTAAATTTGTATCAGAAGCGTTCCGAATTCAATATACCTACCATATTTTATTACACCCATATAATAATGCAAGTTATTTTTCGATCTGTCGTATCCGTAGGTATACTAATTAACTACTTCAAACTTTTAGAGGGATCGAATATTTTAAATAAATTTGTGTAGGTAATAGTTATATAATATGTAAAAAAACAAGTCTATTTATAATAATAATCTACAGTTAGATGTTTTTGTATAACAAATTTAAACAAATTATGTATATACACACACGCGCGCTAGGCGAATTAATACCAGTAGTACGTAAAACAATCTGAAAAAACGCATATAAACACGTCTACACAATTATTATGTTAAGACACTAATAACACTTAACCACGGATGAGATAATATTCACACATATTATTACACAATTATTAGTAACGGTGGTGTGTAATGAAAAAAGTAAAAAAAAAAGTTATTTTGGTATTTAATATTATTTTTTGTGGTAAAATATTATAATATATTAAAGTTGTTCTTTATGTAAATTTTTAAAACTATACAAACACACATTTACACCACTAACGATTTAATTAACTAATTTAATTTTACGTCTATATATTCTATAGTAAGATTTGATGGAAAAAATAATTTCGAATAAATTAAGTAGTTACCATTTAAAAATAAAAGTAAGTGAGCTGCTGTAAACTAAAAACAAAAAACAAAAAATTTAACTGCTGTTTAACATACTTGGGATTTACGTGAAATATGAATGGTGTGTTTAATTCATTCGACGAACATATATTCTTCCAATACACATTGCAGTTGATATGCTCTTGCGGTTTATACACGGTATATAATATGTGCGCTTTGTCAATTGTCATTACTCCTTTTTGCAACATAGATACTTCATTTCATCTCTTTCCATTTGTTGCTGATACCAATAAATTGTAGATATGGTAAGTACGATATAATAAGTAGATTTATATATATGTAGCTATACATACATACATTAATGTATGTATAGGTATGTGTTTAATATGATGTAGTATAAGTGTATAACAGTAAACGGTATATAAATTTAAATAATATAATTTAAATAAATTTAACGATAATAATATCGCTGTGCACTTTTATTTTCTCAATATAAAACAGAAACATCGTTTCATTAATTATTCACGGAATCCACCTAAATACTTAATATAATGAACTATATAGTAGTAAGCATTTATCTACACTATAATAATAATTAATTTGAAAATCTGCAAGTAAACACTAAATAAAGAAGAGTACTATATAATGCTCTGCGGTGATGACTATATAGACAAACAATAAAAACTATTTAATAATATAATATAATGTAATAATAATAAGTAGGTATAATAATAATAATACGATCATTGAATATAGGTAATAGTAAATTGTACATAAAATCTAAACAGCCCTTAATTTCCCTTCTTCACCATCATTACTCATTATACGTATTTGTTATAATTAATAATATTCGTTGGCAGCGAGAACAAAATTTCTTAACTTTTAATACATTGTTATTAATATAATTAATAAAGCGTTAGTTAAGTATATCATTAATCATTATTTATTATTATTTATATTACTACAATAATAATAAAATGGATTTGAGCCCACGTTAGTTACAACAAATTACACCAATTAAATATTAATTAACATCTAGAAATAGTTGGAATTATACCTAACGTTTACAATGTCAAATTTCTTTGACATTTTAAATTTTCACAGTGATGAGTGGAATAGTAAGTATATTTTAGCAGCAAATTACACAAACACGGATAACAGTTTTATTCTTTTTTTTCGATGATAATATCATAATATATACTGCTCTTCTTTATTATCTCAGACAGTCAAATAGTTTTGAATTAATATTCTCAGTGGATAGGGGCGAACGAATTCATCAGAACATCAGAAGTTTATACGTCGTCACCTCATCAACTGCTGGTGGCTTTACAATCTTGGAAAAAATAGATGATGTATTATCATCACAGGATTCCAAAACGTGAAATACAAAAATTTTAAACTCTTTAATTAGTGTCTAACCCTGATTAACATGTACGTATATTATTCTTTTCAGTAGCATAAAAAGAACTTAGGCTATGATTTCGAAAGATTGAATTGTGGAGTTTTTTTTTAATAAGTACAAGTACAAAAAGTGGGATTTTACTCGTCTAAAATGTTATTAGGTGCATTAGTCTGTCTGAACTCTAACTTTAAAGTAAAGGTGTTATTGATTAATACCACGCTTCTAGTGAGATATTGGTATACGAACAAGCATTGTTATGCTCGTATACCATATACCTATCATTTGCCCCAACTCTGGCCAATAAAATGACTTAAATTTGTAAATCGACGCCAATTATTGAAATTGTCACATTAAAATATGATGAATTTACATTCAACAACAATAATTTAGATATTTAGAAAATCAAGAAAAAAAACCATTATCCAAATGTTATGCGTTTTCGTGTGTAAAAATATGAAGAAGAATCTTAAGAAATCACCGATATTTTAATCCGACGACGTTGCAGCAAAAACACTACTATAAAATTAAACACGTCGCCAAAGAAAAGTGGTCAAAATTCGCTGAAATAGGTACTATCAAACGACGATGACAATAATATTAATAATAACCGTACATAACTACTATTACAGTATAACAAGAACAAGAAGAACAAGAACAACAAAACCACTAACCGTGGTAGCTTAAGACCGAGTGAAAAAAATATTAACAATAATCAATAAATGTAAGGTATAATAATAATAATAATAATAATGATAATAATAATAATAATAATAATAATAATAATAATAATAATAATAATAATATCATCGCGTTTGATTTTCAAAAGATCTTTCGCGTCTATTATTATGTATTATAAAATTAATTATAATAATAATTTTACATTTAAATAATAATAATAATAATATCGCGGTATTTATGGATTAACGTGTGTGTGGTGCCTTGTGTCCGAGACGAACAACAACAACCGGTCAAACCATTTGACCTTGCCACATTCTCTGAAAAGAAATACGTGTGCGTTACAATATTTTAAATCCAACTTAATTGAAAAAAATTAAGTGCAAACCAAAAGAAAAAAAAATATATATATATATATATATAAAAAAATTATCCACACACATTATTCGCATTACTCATCGCATAAGCGGCAGTGAAATTTTTTCCACTGAAAAAAAATGATTTCCTCAAGGAAAACTCAAAAAATGGAGCAGCCAATTTTAAAACAACTCATTATAATATTGATTATCTCGAAAGTACAATAATTATAATATGAAAGCATGGTTTCACACGTGTAATTAAAAACAAATTCACACACATACCCACGCACACACGCACACGTACACATAACAAAAACTTGCACGCATATAAAAACACCGAACAAAAATCAAAATCAACACAACGTTATTATTATTATTATTATTATTATTATTATTATTATTATTATTATTAAACGTACCTAATTAATAATAAACTATTAACCGGATTCGTAAAATGGAATAAATTACAAAATAAATTATTGTGTTAAAGTAATTAAGTAATTAAATAATATAAAGCGACACCAGTGATAATAATTACAAATAATCATTATATATGTAATATATAATGTATTGCATTTATTTAATACCCTTACCTCAATAATGTGGGTGACGTTTGTTGCAATACCCTTTATACACTGCAGCGGCCGGATTTTTTTTTTAGGTATTAATTATTTAAATTGCGTTTACTGAGAGTATACTCAATTATAGTAATAATAATATTATGTAGGTATATAAACATTTTATTGTATAAAATGAATATTACAATAAAACCATAAAAATATAATTTATTACAAAACGAAAATGGAAAACGTTATCCATCTCCAACCACATTACCATCATATTATATAAATATATATATATTATTATCATCACACACACGCGCGCGTACGCGCTATCGCGTTATACCTGAACACTACTACTATATATTTCGATTTAATAATAATAATAATAATAACGAAAATAATTGTATTATTTTGTTGAATAAATATAATATGTATAATATATAAATATATAAAAATTCATTATATAAGATATACGTATAAAAAAGATATTATTATAAAAGGCAGTAAACGCACACGCATACACGCACACACGCACACAACTCTCGCACACACACTTTGACGTCGTGGTCGACAATAGATAAAATGTAATTGATGAAACTAAGAGAAATCTGAACAAAATTTTCGTATTGTCTGCGACGTTTAAGTGCGTATGGAAAAATAAGAAATTAGTACTATACAAAATAAAACAAAAATAATAATAATTAAAGAAATAAATAAAAGCCGAGCAAGCCACTTATCAAATATATAAAATTACCACAACTGATATCAAAACCTATCTAATAAGAAAAACAACACACCGTGCAAAAAAAAAAAAAAACCCGAATCTAAATGGGATAGGAAGGGGCAGCAGTAGCAGCAGCATTAGTATGTATTGTCATTGTTGTTATATATTTTACTATGTATGTATATATATATATATATAACAATCATAGAAAACAGATCTATATTCTATGATATTATTTTATTTGTTTTACTTTTTCTTGGCGACTAATATTACTACTACTACCACTACCATTACTAATACTACTTTTGTCATAATGATTACTAATTATTTTAATGGTCATAATCATCGGCATATTACTGATTAGAGACAAGATAAATGGACAATACATTTGTACGTTTTTCAGGTATTAAACACATAGACCTTATACTATATAAAAATAAGGTTTCTGGTTGAACATGACTACGTTCCAACACACTTATTTGTTCTATTATCTATCGCCCAACATGGCAAATCGAATATCCATAGTACCTAAATTGTTACTATAGGGGTACGATAGCAATTATCTTAAATACAAAAATATTATTTGTGATATGTTTTTTTTCATAAATCACTTATTTTTAAAGTAAAATTTGTAAAACACACACTATACAAATAAAACTCAATGACAAATCACAGATAATATTTTCATCTTTAAATTTACCAATAACATTGTATAATTGACTTCGATGTCAGCTTACGTGAAGTACTGAAGTATAATGTATTAATTATGAGGATATTAAGTTTGACGTGCTGCGTATAAAATTTGACTGACAAAAAGAACAAATGAGTATGTTATAAAAAAATTAATGATGAAAATAATCCAAATATAAGGTCCAAATACTCAAATCATCCAATCACCAATAAATATTTTTTTAAAATAATCAAAGACCATAGTAGATAATATAATCAACTCACCTACTATGGAGTTAGAACACGACCAAGATTGCACACAAAAATACCGGACAAAATATAAATCAACTTTTTCACACACATACCTACGTAATATATTATTATAAATACACGCACTCGTACGCGCACACGCACATACACATACACATACACACACACACACACATACACACACACACAGCCTTACAATACTAAAGTTAATGTAATGTACTGGAACATATTAGCAATGGATAATAAACATGCATCATAATTGAACTCCCACTGAATAGGTTGTTTTTTTAATGTTTAATAATTAGTATGTGTGTGTTTAGTAATATACCGACATTGGTAGTGACAATTGCATAAATTAATATACCCGAATTAATCCATCCATCTACACTTTGTTAGGCATAAAAGGATTAGCCATGGACCCTCCGATATATATAGATATATATAAAGTATAGCGAACCATTTTTTGAGAAAAGTTCTACGCGTACACGGTATACGTTTCACTATTAAACTCCTTCTATAAACTACAATAAGCAAATTAAATACGTCATTCAATACTTTCTTTTGCCACAACAGTGATTTGTATTTGACTTGTATATTAACCCGGTACAATCATGGCCGCGTTACTTTTACTTTACTATATATTATAAATATTTCGACAAAATCAACGAAGACAATGCTATAACATGGTATAAACCATATAAGTAGTAGTAGTAGTAGTAGTAGTAGTAGCAGTAGTAGCAGTAGTAGTAGTAGTAGTAGCATTAGTAGAAAAAGTAATAGCAGACCAAATAGTAGTATAAACAAACAAACCAAATGAAAACAAGAAAAAAACAAAAATCAGATTAAGGAAGAAAGCGGCTTACAGCTTGGTCAGTGGAGCTCTTGCTGTATGGGACCGGAATCAAACGTTCTTGCAATTCACCGCCTATCACCTTTAACGTTTAATATTAATTATATTAGATTAACGAATATGATTTTCATCAAAACCACGTTAAATATGTTTTGTTTCTATCATTTCATTAATAATTTTTACATTAGTTTAATAATAATAATTATTTGACTGACTATATCCCTGTTAGAAATAAAAAATAATATTAATGTTTCAATTTTGATCCATATGGTAGTTATAATTTCATGCTCAGCATCGCATATTATGATATCATCAAAATGATGATATGATCCATGCTTAAGACTGGCAGTATATATTATATATGTATACAATTCTAGTAAGAATGAATGAAATACAGCATAGGTTAAAAATGTGTAATAACATGACGAAGATAACCAACAACTGCATATACACATAACATTAAACCAAATAAATATTACCACCACATCACCAATACAAGAAAACAACCCTGTGTAAACACTTCTTACAGAGCAACCAGAAGTCATTATAGATTAAGATACAGTTGTCATCAGCATTAAATATATAGAATTATAAGATTATATGTGCAGGCCAACAGACGTTAGATGGGTATTCCGTTTTTCATCCAATATTTTTACACCAAAGATGTTAAAAAAATATCTTTAACCCGCATAAAAGACGCAACAGTTTAAAACAAGAACCTAGAAGTATATAATGTGTTTACTGATTACTATATCTGTTATATTATATTATGGTAACATGATTTCAGTGTTATTTTTTACTTCAAATCACGCCAATACGTTTGGATTATATTAGCTTTATTTTTCTCGCAAAGCTACAAAGTTATTGTAAACTTTGCGTTTCAGTTGAACAATTGAATGGTTTGTATGGAGTGTGCAAGTATTAACGTATTACGTCTGGTTTTCGGTAAGAGCAAAACAACAATAATAAATAGTATATAGGTATGTAAGTACAATAATTATCACGAGTGTGCACAAGAGTTTGTGATTTTATGTAAATAAAATTATTATGTAATAATAGTGATTGTAGTGTGTAAATAGATATAGATAATACATAAAGTAGAAAATACGGAGACAGAGAAACAAGAGTGACAGAGTGAAAGAGAGTGAGTGAGCGAGAGAGCCAGACATTGAAAAATAATAAGACACTAAACGATATAGCTATTAGCGCAGGCGGATTTACCTAAATAAAATATAGATACGGCACATTATTAAAAATAATAGTAATAATAATAATAATAATAATAATAATAATATAATAGTAATAGGTAATAATAATAGTAATTATAATATGAATAATAAAAGTAATAATAAATAAATATGAAATCTTGCCTTCGCATCCTACTCACATATCATTAATGTGATGTGTTAGTGGTAAAACCCAATACCATTGTGTCGTTAATTAGGTAGCATAACATTATTGTTTGTAAAAAGAATAATTAAATGATTAATTAATTTAAATATTTCTAGACAGGCATAGCTTAGCAGAAAGTATAATATTATAGTGTTTACGAGTAACATTATAAAATATAATCATAATTAAACATATTTAAATCATACCAAAAGACGATCATCAGCAGTGAATTTTCGTAACAAATACTGTGACTTAACAACAGCACGTATCAACTAGCAAGCATCCAATCCAACTAATTAGTCCAATTAATAAAACAAATAAATTAAAGATTTTTGAATTGGATAATCAGTTAATGTAACTCGCGATGCCCATCTAGTTTCAATATCCACGTTTCAAGCAATTCCCCGCATGATAAACACAAGCCTTAACGATATAGTGTCAAGCTTTTCCGACACTGCGACCGCGTGAACCCAATTTGAGAGTAGCAGATGCAGATAAGGAAATAACGTGCGTTTACCAAAGAGAAACAGAGAGACAGATAGAGAAGGAATGAAGACCACCCGGTTTGTTTTATTTTACATTTATTTCTATCAAAATAAGAACGAAAACAAAATATAACCAAGCTCGAATTAGTCATATATATATATATATATATTATGTATATATATATATATATAATTTGTACGTACGTATAATATTTCATAAAAAAAGTTTAAGATGACAATTATATTATAATTATATCATAAGAAATTGCTCGTTTGTTTTGATTGATTATTTTTTTAACGTGACTCACACACACACACACACGACTATAGGAGTATTATATATTATAGTTATCGGTTGTATTATATTTTTTCATTTTGTTTTATCCCTCACTGAGTGGTATCTTGTTGTTAGAAGGAGGGGCAGCTTGGTGGTGATTGTTGTGGTGGTGTTCCTCATCTATGTACGTGATGTTGTCGGATAGAGGACGGCCCCGTGAACTGGTAGTGGTACGCAAACTATGTATGGAACGCCGTTCTTCCAGGTCTTCTAGCGTGGACTTGAAAGCCCGGATGACACGCAGCTGCAAACACACAAACACAACACGCGTGTCATGCGAAGTGTGTTTTTTTCTGGTTTTAGGTGGTGTATACAACAATCTTTTATCTGTTTTAAACTATTATGAACGATACATCGTTTTCTCGTATATTATTATATTCGATCCGTAGTGCGGTATCAATAGGAGTGGAGAGAGGATGGTCAGCATTAGAATTTCCCAACCACAAGAAGTTGCATGGGTGTGTATAAATATAATACTATATTCATAGAATATTAAGTTTGCATAGCGATTACCGAGTTGTTGAGTGAATAAAGTTAACCGTATATGATTACAATAAAGCCCACTCGTACGTATTTGACATACATCGAATAAACGCAAACAAAATCGGGTTCTATAATCTACCTATTTACGTATCATTTCACTAATTATCTAGAACATTTGAAATTTGCTTACGTCGTGGACCCCATGTTATTGTTACAATCAATAAATCTTTTTAATTTGATCCATAGCAAATTATGTAATGTCAATCGATGGTTCTAGAACATTTAAAGACTTAAGAGATTTTTTTTAACAAGTGTAAAAAATGCTTTTAATTTAAACATTACTGACTATTCAAATGTTTCCGGGTTTGAAAAATAGTATATAAATTATTTAGGCGATCGTTTAGAAATGAAAATAATTATTAATGCCATGCATTGTTGTTTCGTTAATTTATTGATACTAAAATATTTTATAAAGAAGAAAGGTGGTATAAAATTCCCTTTCTCTCATCGGATACAACATTATAATGTTATAAAAATTATTTAAAAATGTTAGTGTATTCAAAATGAACGATCTACATGTTAGGTTATTATACATATTTTAAAATGTACTCTAAAGATAATAGCAATGGTAATAAAATAATGACGATAATGAAAAAATAACTTTTAAGTGACGGAAAATAGAACCCACATATTCTACTTCTCACAAAGTTATAGATAGTTATTAAAAGAATATAATAGATAATAACAATTGACGGAATTAAAATTATTATTAGTAACGCTATTTGTTTTTGAAAACAACTATTATAATAAGTTTTTCTTGAATATAAGTTTAACAGCTGGCTCCCTCGCTCGACTTCGATGGGCTATTTGAGGAAAAGGATTAACGCGCAATTTAAATTGACTAATAATACAAGTTTTACACACAAATGTTTGATTATTCAATAAAAATGTGTTTCTCCATTGAAAATAGTATTGATGATTACACAACATCAGAAAGAAATTCACAACAACGAACGAAAAATCGTTGTTTTATAATTTAATGTACCCTACGGTATTTATGATATTTATTAACGGATATGTAATAATAATTGTTTTTGTAGATCAATGTTTTTGTACCCTCTCAAGGTACTTTAATAAAAATATTTGCCTATAAATTACTTACTGTTACTAATCAGTCGATTGTCGATACTTATATTACATGACTAATGACCGCAATAAAGTTTTGACTAGACATTATATGGAGAAAAATATCGATGGTTTTTAATACAGTACGAATGTAAACGATATTTTTACGAAAGTTATTACTTTTATTTTAAGTAATAGCCTTGGTAACATATTTAACACATACATTTTAAGTGTATGTTTCTCAAATCATCATATAAAATAGTTTCATGAATGCCCAAAGGTTTCAATATCACCGATATACCCCACACGCTACACTTATTTGTATAAATACTAAATAGTACATGTGTATAAAATGCATGGAATTATATAATAAATAAATGTATATGTATATATATACACATTTTATACACACATATAATATATATATATAAGTAAATGAATGTTTACGTTATTTAATAACGTAATGTGCAAATCACAGTGAAAACGAAAATAATAACAAATTAAAAACAAAACTAAAACTGAATTTGTTCTATCTAAAAGAGAAGAGAAGATTGCAAAATTAATAGTAGAAATAGATATACAATGACTGAAAGAACGATATGTACTTATATAGATAACTTGCACACAAATTTTAGAAATACCAACAAACGACAAAAGACGAAGAGAAAGAATTCATCATACATTATATATATATATATATATATATATATATATATATATATATATATATATGTATGTATGTATGTATGTATGTATGAATATATGTAATATGATCGTTCAGTAAAGAGATGCGCGTAGCTATATACGACGATATTATAATTATAATAAACATTAAAATAATGTATCGATTGGCCAGAAGAAAATGAAGAATTTAAACAAAAATTAAAAACGATAAATAAAAATTGACAATGACAACAAGAAAAAACGACTGTAACAAGAGACAGAAAAATTAAAATATATCTGCCCTATTTTGGCGGCAGTCAGTGATGCAGCCAATGATGCTCTAACCTGAGTCTGTAGCCTGGTCAGTCCACGGATCCACAGGATCTGGCCAGCACGCGGCTTTTGCCCCGAATCGGGATCATATCTGTTTTCATCACCTAGATTTATAGCGTGCGTGTAATCCTCCGGTTGACCACGTCCCCATCTGCAATAAAAAAAAATCACAAGGCGAAAAAGCCGTTAATAAACACGCGTTGTCACTCGCCGTCGGTATATACGGAGGCACAGTGCTATATCCGACTATCGTTAGAGTTCACGTTGTCAACAACAAATTATGAGTAAGAAAATGTACTAATAGATAATGATCCCTAATGATAAATCGAATTTTGGTTTCTACTTACGATAGAAGTTTCGGGATTTTACGTGTAGGCACGGTGGTGACTATTTGGCCCCATAGCAGCGTACCGAACCCGAACAACAAGCACCACATCCATTGTTCCAGCGACAGACTCTTGGTGCTAAACGCTTCCTTTCCGTATTGAATAATGAACACCTGCGATAGAACGGTACCGATCCATATGCTGTAGAAAATCGGGTTGGTAAAGAATCCCTGGAACACGTTGCGCTGACCGTGTATTTTTCGCGCGTTGATTTCGTTGAACAATGTCATCATGACGAACGTGTTGAAGATGACGGTAAAATGTTGGGTAGGCTCAGCGCCGAACTCTGCGCCACGGCCCGTCGGTATATCAAGCATTTTGTCGCCGACGAATAATAGCGAAAATATCACTGTCAGCTGGTATACGGCTTGGCCGATAATGTTCTTCATCATCGTACGCGAAATCAGAGGTTTTGTACGACCATACGGTTTACGCAACAACAGATCAGACGTAGGTAATTCCGTGGCCAAAGCCAACGAGGCCAATGTATCCATGATCAAATTTACCCACAACATCTGAACAGCCTATAATAAATACATAGAAAAAATAATAATAATATTATTGTGTAGTTGACAGTATTGAATAAGGATTTTCCAATAAACGTTATTTTAAAAGTTCCAAGGTTTTCATCCAACAAAAAGACATACAATATAATAAATGTGGACACAGTAAAAAAGTAAAAATATATCTATTTTTGTTTGTATTGGCTTCATTCTATTTACAAACTTTTACACTTGTTATTAGTTACTATACTTTACTAGGTTAGAGTAATAAAACAAAATATTCCAAAAAATAAAAAATAAAACAATATCTCATGTACGTTACTTTAACATAAGATTGAATTTCCATTTTTTGATACATGAGTTACTTACTTTTTCTTTTAATTCACTATAAATTGTATACACTAATTATTTGTTTAATTAACGCCATACAGCATCCTTTTTAATTAAACAATAATTATAATTTTTAAATATATGCTATTTACTAATTGTACAGAACAATTTATAAAAAAGAAAAGGAAGGGTTCAAGATTGCTATATTCATAAAGCGACGAAGTGATAATTTATAGTTAGAATAATAAATTAAGATATGAAAACGACGTGTAAAACGAAAGGATAAATCAAAATTAATCTGTGATAATGTAGGAGAATCGATTTTACCATTAAGTATATTCTTAAAAAAAGTTGATTTTTCTATATGTCTACAGTCAGATAAAAAATTAAGATTCGATGTTTCAAGACATGAGAATGATTTTGATGAGGGGGGGGGGGGTTAAATCAATGTTCAAGACATAGCAGACAAAACTTAAGAACTTACGTGGAACTCTTTCTTGACAAGATGCCGTAGTTGTACTTAGGTTCCATATTAAAATGTCTAGTGTATACAATAAATATGTGTGTGTTTGAAAATCAAATTGTATTTACCTTTAGCGGACTGTCTTGGACGGCACACGCTCCAATAAACGCAACAATAACAGCCACCACATTGACAGTCAACTGAAACTGTAAGAATTTTGCAATACTATCGTAAACATTACGACCCCACATCACTGCCTTCACAATACTACTGAAGTTGTCATCTGTTAGTATAATATCTGAAGCTTCTTTGGCTACATCTGTTCCAGCAATGCCCTATACATACAGATAAACGTAAGTACATGTATCAAATAAGCTTTCAACATCAGAATAATCACATTTTAGATAAAAAAAAAAATATTTTACAACAATTTCGGTTAAAAGTATTTGATTTCACTAATATGTAATTTTGAAAATTCATCATTATAAATTACTAAAACAATCGGTCAATAAATGTCCACTAATATAATATTATTTTCAGTGCTTTTTAGTTATATTTTTTATATATAGCTCTTATATTATCTAATCAAATTTAACTAATTAGTTGAAAGAAAAAAATATATAGAACTTAAACTCTACTCAAGTTTGGGTACACTTGGCGCGAAATTACTTAAATGTTATAACATTATTCTACACATTCATTTACTTAAATAATAATTTTGATAAATCACCATTTTAAGTGTAAACAAATATATTCTTAAAAAGTATAACATTCAAAATGAAATTTTAGTAATTTAAATTTTTACCATGGCAAATCCAACATCAGCTTTTTTCAGTGCAGGGCCATCATTTGTACCATCACCTGTCACTGCCACTACTTCACGACTATCACTCACTTTACTGTCGATTATACCTTTGACCAAAGTGTATTTATCCGTGGGAGATGACCTAGCCAATACTCTCAGTTTAGGCCAAACTTTATCTAATAAATGTTGTTGAACCTGTAAATATAAAATAGTTTTATAAACACATTATTGAAATTTAAATAACCAAGTATACTGACTTCGCCATTAGCATCACGAATTCGCTGATTGAATTCTTTGCCCTCCAAAACAAGCCAATCTTCACCTGGCTTAAATATACCACATTTGGTTGCTATAGATCGAGCTGTGTTCACATTATCACCAGTAACCATACGCACAGTAATACCGGCACGCTGACATTTTCTGATAGCTTCAGGGACCTAAAAATACCAATTTTAACAAATGTAACACTTTATCTACTAATTTACAACGCAATTTTACCTCAGGTCGAACAGGATCTTCAATTCCAACAACGCACAGTGCGGTAAGGTCACATACTATGCTGTCTTCAGAATCCCAATCAGGTTCGCCCTCATAATGTACTTGATTAGGTGAATCAGTTTTTCCGGGTATGAAATCTTTGTATGCTACAGAAATAGTACGTAAACCATCTGAAGCCATAGGTTCAATGACATTCCTCACTAAACGATCTTGCATCTCCCGAGTGAATTTTTCCAATCGACCATCACGGCCATAAATGTATGCGCATTTTTTCAATACTATTTCTGAAGCACCTTTAGTAAATAGTCTGTAGCCTCCACCTTCTCTCGGAATAACAGTACTCATGGACTTACGCACCGAGTTAAATGTATACACACGTGTAAGCATTTCTTCGGGTATATCATCACGCCATGTTTGATAATTTTTTCCAAGGGCAAGGATAAAACCTAAGAGAGCACACTCGGTTTTGTTACCAACTTGTTTGGGTAATTCACTAGTTGGGTCATCAGGTGGCATGATTTTAGATGTATATGCTGAATTAATAGAAATTGCTTGTACCATTAAGTTTCCAACATTAGATGGTATTGAAGCGAATTGAGGCATTGTTTTACTAAGAACTTCACATATATAAGATTGGACGACTGTCATCCGGTTTGTCGTTAGGGTACCAGTCTTATCAGAACAAATGGCCGTGGCGTTGCCCATGGTTTCACAAGCATCTAAATGTCTTACCAGATTGTTATCTTTCATCATTTTCTATAAAGTTTATAAAATAAACACAAATTATATAGTTCAAAACCTAGATACAATCAATAAAGTAAATACGAATAAACATACCTTGACTGAATATGCTAAAGAGAGAGTAACAGCAAGAGGAAGTCCTTCAGGGACAGCCACCACCAATACAGTGACCCCAATGATTAAATGGCGAACAAATTCACCAGCATAATGGTTCTTCCACTGTTTATGTTGTATGACAAAGGTGGTTATACAAAATTGAATAACTAATATGAGCACAGTGAGTACAGCAATGGTAGATCCTAATAATATAAATAATAGTAACATTAATGATCATTTGATTAAACAGTTACTTAATTAAATAATTTTATAAATAATTTACCGGCATATCCAATTTGTATAGCCAACTTAGTAAGTTTAGCTTGTAACACAGACTTGTCTTTTTTGGCCGGCTCCTCTTCAGCTTTTTCACCACCTCCAGTTGCATCATCATCTGTTTCGCCACCCTTGTCTATTTGTTTCATACCAATATCAGCAGTATGACTGTTAATATTAGGTGCATCATCTACTACGCCCTTGCCTTTTATTTTTTTGGCTTCTGTATAAAAAATGTTCAATTTATATCATTGAATTTCAATATGTATTAATATATGAATACATTATTTATATAGAGCAAAATAACAGAAGACAAAATCGCGGAGGATCAATGAAATATTTCGTTAATATGAATCCAATTTTATTTTGAATGTTAACAAATTTAACTGAATTAATTAGGAATTATAAAAAAATATACCCCAGATTACGATAATAAAAGACAATAAAAGTTATATTTGATATGTAACATACTATAAGTTTAATTAGAATGGTCAGAAGTAACTAATTGAGTCATAGAGGAGAAAATTTATAAGACAATTTTTAATATAGGTATCTAAGTTAGAAAAATTAGAAGTGAAACAACAAAAACTCGACAAAAGCTATTACAAGTTTATAATAACTTATCATTACATACATAAAACGAAATAAATAATAAACAACATATATATTGATATGTTCCCAGAACTTTTTAGATCAATTTCTGTATAAAACGTAATTATAGAACAATACATTTATTGACGAATACCACAATTAAAAATATAACTCTTATATTATAAGTATGAGAAAATACCTTTTCGTTGTTTTTTCATTTCTTCTTCTTGTTGATCTACTGCTGCGCCCAACAGTGTAAATATTATTCCAGCTTGTGAATTTATACCCACTGCAGTGACTAACATTTTCCCACTACCCTCCATTACATGAGTTCCTTTAAATAAAAAATAAATACAGTTTTGTTTGAAACAATTACAAGGAGACACTTAATTAAATGTAATCATTCTTACCCGACAAAACCATAGGATCAAATGCTTCTCCTTTTTTAACATGGTCTGACTCGCCAGTCAATGAAGATTCATCGATTTTTAAATCGTTACTTTGAATAAGAACACCATCAGCCGGAAGCAAATCTCCATATTTAATCTGTAAAATAATATCAAAATTATTGTTTACTATTTAGGCTAACAGTGGTCTCCAATAATTTTTGAACATCTAAATTACTTGGCAAATGTCGCCGACGACTATATCCCCAACAGAAATTTGACGCAGTTCACCTTGTCTGATTACATTGAATTTATGTTCACCCTCAATACGGTTTTGAAGACCACGAAACTGTCGTTCTTTTGTATAATCGTTAAACGCAGTTACAATAACCACTACTATAACTGATATTAATATAGCTAATCCTTCAATCCATCCATGTTTCGCCTCATCGTCTTCGGCAGACATTGCTATATGAACAAGAAGGTATAATAGCAATTAAAATATATCATTATACAATTAGTTGTTTTTAAACGAAAAATTTACATTCTTCGTCAGCTGGTTTGTAAAGTGACAGCACCAATGAAACAATAGCGGCAATTTCTAAAATAATAAGAGTGACATCTTGCAAAGCTTCCCACACAAGTTGCATAAAAGTCTTCGGAGGTTTAGGAGGAATTGTATTTGAACTGAATGTCTCTTTTCTGTGTTCCAAATCGGCTGTAGATCCACTTAATCCTGCATGATTAATGGTACAAATATTTAGAACCATTATAAGATATGTTGACGGAAAACTTGAAAGAGAGCAATAAACAATAAATTACCTTCACTGGGTGATGTGTACAGCTTTTTACAAACATCCTGAACGCCACCCAGCTCGTTCAATTTATCGATACCCTCACGGCCTCTATGTTCCATAAGTTCACGCAATTGTTTTAACGTAACCCCGTACTGAGCGGGTCGCCCATCTATTGTAGCCATTTTATTTGTTATGTTTTGGTAGTACGATTAAACAAATAACTGTGGATTATCCACAAAGAAGCGTAAGAAAACTGATATACGGGACCGCCTAAATGTCAACTGAATTGCTACACGTTCGCCTTTTTCTCCGTTTTGATCGTAGTCTGTTAATAAAAAAATAAGAACAAGATATAATATTATCTTCACTATTTGCCATCATAATGTGCATTTTACTTTAGTACCCATGTTTCATTAGTTTGTTGGTTTTTTTCCAATCATTAAAGTAATGTAATTATAAGGTTTTCACTCGGAATTACTTTTAATTACTATGATAATAAACAATTCATTTGACAATTTATAAAATAAGCCAAAGGCGAGTTTCACATACTAGTTACGTCAATATAATCAACACCACCAAATTCATTGCTATATCCACATTTACCACCGCACTCGGTACAAACTCAAACTAAATGCATTTATTAACATACGACCACCGTTGTCCTCATCATCACCGGACGTTACTAATTTACACCTACTGTCCGTCCGTTGACTGCGAATATGGTATTACAATATTAGTAATATGAAAACGCTTACGCTTTCCGCCGTCAGATAATCTCCCAGATAGCAATGACGCACGAACTAGGAACATGTTGATTTATAATTTGTCAGCAAATAACATCGTTAAACAAAGATAATTTTGTCTCGAAACAGCTAACGATGATGGAGAAAAATTGTTAGCTCGTTTATCACTCCTCTCTTGTAACTAACATCATATAAACTTATTAATGTAAACAATATTCAGACACCAACAATTGTCATCACTTGTTCAGATTAATTTCGTAACATTTTCGAAATTAGTTTTAATTGAATAAACTTCATTTAATACGCAAGTACAATTCCGAAATAAAATTAGTATTATTTTATTAACATTGATTGATTATTTTATATTTCATTAAATTTTACAACTATGGAAAAAAGTGTCGTAACTTCCAAAATGTAATAACATAGGAATATAATGAATTATTAAATTTTTCTCAATACTTATAAGTAAGTTACACCTTTATAGAATATAAAATGAAATTACTTATTATGATTTTTTCTTTAAACTTATTTACTGAAATGTCCGTATATTCCGGCTTAAAATAATATAACTGGAAAATACATAATAATTCATAAACATTATAAAATTAATTTATACTTAATAAAAATATAAAATGTAAAATAATTTTATATTCTATTAAAAATCTTCTATACCATAAAAATAATTTGTTAAATTAAATCTATATAGGTAGTACAAATTGAATTATTATAACACTTTTATAATTAATAACAACTACAAAAAATATTTTTATAGTATTTTTATTGAGCTGGTAAGCTCAACACGTATAACACGATAGGCAGGGTAAATTTCTTATCCAGTAATAACTCAAATCAAATTCAAAAAAATCACAGTTTTTTTGAATAGGCAGAAAAATAATTGCACGAAAGACAAATTATTGTAAATTTTCGGATTTATATTAAATTAGTTATACAGTGATTACTAATCTAAATTAATGAAAATGATCATTATTAAGGTATAAAATAACATTGAAACATAAGTAATTATTTTATATGAAGAAAACAAAAACTAAGCTAATCGCAATTTTAAAATCTTTATTTTACAAAGTAGTTTACTATATATTATATTAGTATAGTATATTAGTATGTTCGCAAAGGCAATTCATTTTTAAACAGTTATACTCCAACTAGGTTACTTTATAAACCGTTTCTTAATACTAAACGATGCTAATTTACTTTATTGGAAGGGATAATTTAAAAACTATTTAATACACATATATATTTTTAAGCTAAATATACAATTTTATGGTTCGTACTATATAATATACATAATATACTAAATTCGTAGCTACATTCATAATAATCGTTTTCTTAATAACTATTTAAAAACAGATGACTGACTATATTGTTTTAACAAAATTAGATACTTATTACGATTTATCTCTTATATCATAACCATAAAAATTAACGAAATTGAAACACAATGATGTCTAATTTTGTACTCTCTTTAATTCTTATATTATGTGAATAAAAATGTTGTCAAACATAATAAATTATGTTTTACGTTAGATTTAAATATAACTTATATATATAACTTAAGTATATATACATATTATAGTACATTTTTCTTAAGGAAATTAATTTAAATTATAAATATACTGTTTAAATCTATACAAAAATACAATTATAGATAATTTAAAAATTAAGTAATAATCTATTTATGTTTAGTCATTATACACTTCAAATCAAGTACTTACTTCAAATTTCTGTATTAATTTTAAGTCGTATAATTTATTACAAATCTATTAAAGTCTTTAAAAGTAAAATAACATAAACCACCATAGCGTTTTCTATACAAATTTTCTATGCTTGTAAGTTTTGTTATTCATTTACATTTTCCAATCGGTAATGTAAGAAAATAGAATTGGTGATTTAAAATTAAGAAAATTAATGTTATTAAAAAAATATTGTATTTTGAAACAAAAACCTTGTGGTAATAAAAAAATAAAAGACCGGCTAAAAAAATTAATATTTCACTTTAAAGAAACTATAAAAAAAATACCAATGAATAATATTAGTCTCATAAAATATACTATTATTTAAATTTTGATTTATTGTTAAAAATATTAATAAATTTATATCATTCTGGCTAAAGAAAATAAAGTTATAAGTACATGCAATCTATATCATTTAAATACAGTTATTTAATGAATATAAACAAATGTTTCTATTTATAAATTTTAACGCCCGAATATTATTATTTTTGTGTATTTTATATTTCATTTTACTTCTTCGGGCACTATTTTTCATTAGTTTTTTATTTCATTAGTTTATTCCAAAAACTATCAAATTTTATAAATTTTATTTTCAGGGTAGGTATATCAAATATATATTTTATTAGACAAAAAATTATTAAAGGTGTATTATGACTAGTTCAGTATTTTTATTCAACTCTAATATTATGATCATTAATCATAATTAAGAATAAATAATAAGTTAAACAATCAAACAATATAATATAGTTCTTTTTATTAAAACGTTGACTTCATACATAACAAATTTATTAAACACTGAAATTTAATATATGCATTATAAAACATTTTAGACTTCATATATCGTATTATAAGGCGAAACACGATTCTGCATACTTAACCTTCAAGCCAACAAATTCCAACAGTTAACAAACAATAAATATATTTATTATTTTACTTAAAACAAACATGCCAAAATATTTAAGAAACTGTTACGATTAAAGATTAAGAGATACAATTCTGAAACTGTGTAATATGGTTATTCATTTTTCTACAATAGCCCAAGCAATAAATACTTGAAAATTCCAATGTTAAATATATAAACTTTCAAATTCCAACTTCCATACATTAATTTCATTTAAATCCAGTATGTTATATCATATACATAAATGCATAAAATAAACAAAAGGCAGTATTATTCTGAGTGATTGGCACTTGTCACTGTTTTTTGGTGCTATCTATTAGCTTCACAAATGGAAAATGTCTACAAAGACTTTTTATGAACACCCATGTTAAGGCTTTATATTTTTAATTAATTATGAGACAGAATAAACACTAAATGAAGAGATTTTGATCTCATTAGGTTTATTTACTGTGTATAACGACACCCTCTACTCTACAAAGCATTCAAACTTGAACAACAAAAAATTTATAAAATAAAATAATAACCTATCTAAATACGTAAATTATCGCTGCAATACAATTACATAATATTACACAGAGAATGGTATTTATAATTATAATATACGAAATCTTATTCCGACGAAAGCCAATAACTATACATATATTGCTTTATTACAGATTAATATTTGTACACAAATCATATATATGAAATTAACTTCCGTATTGAATTATAATTCACCAACATTCGTATACGTATTAAACGTTTTTGTAGAGAGCAATTAACAAAATGTAATGTATGATGCATGAAGTTTTAGATATACCATGGGTGATATTATATTAAAAATAATATAATCAGTTGATTCATATTGTATGATTTATATCAAATATTTACCTCGCTAAATATGGGACAATAGTTTAATATCTATTATAATATTTCAATATAACATTTCGAATTTCACATAAGTCGGACATCTTTTATTCTACATCTAATAATAAACTAAAATTAAAGCATAATATGTATTAGACATCTCTTATGGTCTTATGTTACCTGCCAACGTATATTATATAATTTTATTTTTAAATGATAGTTTCAATTTAAAATTAAATTCAATTAAGAAATTATCAAATATTTGGATTATTTTTTTCAATAGAAATCTTTTTATATGTATAGTATAAACTATAAACAAGTAAATTCCACATACATGATACATAAAAACAAAATACGTCACTAAATAATTAATGAACAGTATATTTATTTAATATTACTTAAATATTATCTTTGTATGGACTTTTTAGTTTTAACGGCTTTAAGACTATTTGCAATTTCCCAATCTTTTAAAATTCTTAATTTTCCCAGATTTACGATTATGAATTATAATAATATAAATATAACAATAACGAAGGTGATATAACTAAATTTTCATAATTTTATGAGTAATTATGCAATTATAAAATAGTTTTGTTTCATGTATTGCATAAACTTAATATAAATTTGATTACATTTCAAAAAAAAAAACTATTTAGTTTATATTATTATTTCTGTATGATAGGAGCAAAGAATACTTTGAATAATAAAAGGTGTGTCTCTTTTCAGAATATACTACATATACTATACTAAAATTACACGTTTAATAAAACTTTCAAACCCTAATAATATAACCTTATAATTTAAATTTTGTTTGATAGGTATATTATACTTCATTGCCAGCTATGTAAGCTTATTATACTACGTTTTAAAAGTTTATAAACTTTTCTAAAGGTTTTTTTTTACTTTATAGGTACAAGCGAGTTTATATTTCATTGGTGTTTACTTTAAAATAAATATAAAAAAAAAAACTTGAACATTATTTACTTTTACCAAATTGAAAAAATTATTTTAAGTTTAAATTAATTACTTAATTAAATTTCTTCATTAAGTATAATTCTCAAGACTAATATAAATTATTCTATTATGTAAAACACTACGCCCTGCTGAAATATTTAATGATTAAGCTTTTATCAGATTAAAAAAAAAAATAGGGATTCAATTTTAACATTTTTAGATTCTGAACGGAGTGATGGAATCTATTGATTTTACAATGATGTGTGTTTTTTTTTATTTTTTTTTTTTTTGTGTCTGAAGACACGATTTTTGGTAATAAAAATACTTCGATTTTCTCAAACAGCAACTTTTTTGAAAGGAAAATGAATGTAGATGGTACTTGGGCGTGTCAAAAATGCAACTTTTTCAATACTTTTTAAAAAAATCGAAAAAAATGATAAAAAAATTACAAAAAAAAAACGATAAATTTTACGCAAAATCACGTTTTTACAAAATACTGTGGAACCTCAATAACTCGAATCGGTAGGGTGCCAAAAAAAAAATTCGAGTTATCGAAATTTGACTTACAGAAAACCTCGATAACTCGAATCGGCAAAAAAATTCGAGTTACTTACCGAAAATATTTTTTCATTTGAAAACATAAATATTTCATTTTATAATTTTGTCTTTATCCTTCAATATAGTCGATAAATACCGAATTCACTCTTGACATCTTTTTTGCGTTTCACTCCTTTTTTGACTTCGTTAATAATTTTTATTTTATCACCGATAATTAGAGACTTTAAACAACGTTTTTCTATCTTGACTTCACAGAATCACAAGATAAACCAAACATTTTCTATGACAGCATTATATTAAATATCGACGTATACATTTCGTAGTTCAATCGACCTATAATTTTACCAATAATAAATACAATAAATGTAATAACTTATTGACGATATTTATTGACGACATAAACATTATATCATATTATATCGTTTAATTTATAACTGTACCTTTAAAGTATTAGGTAAAGATTGATAATATTAATTGATTTTCGATTACGATTATCATTATTTATAATAATACAGTTGGTTATTTGACCTTCAAGTTATCAAGTTATGTATGTGTTATATATTAATACATATGTATATTGTAAATACGTATAATACATACATATAATATGTATATTATTATATAAATTCGAGTTATAAGCCAAAATTCGACTAAAAATATTTTGACTTATAGAGAAATTCGGGTTAGCGAAATTTGAATTATCGAGAACTTTTATCAAACATATCATATATTGTAAGGCCTTCCTTCGAATTATCGAAAATTCGACTTATAGAGGTCCGAGTTATCGAGGTTCAACTGTAAATTTTTTTTTAAATGCTCTAACTCAAAAACGAAAAACCGCAAGAAGTTGAAATTTTCACCAAATCTTTATATTGGCCTTTTCTATACATGGTTAAGTTTTCAAAGTATTTTGACATATTTTGACTTATTTATAAACAATTTAAATTTTCGATTTTTGTAAAAAAAATTTTTTTAAACATCTATAAAATTTAATTGGCTGACCGAAAACTCTTGAAAATATAATACAAGATTTATAATAAGTTAAATTTATCGTAACTAAAAAATATCGGAGATTGTTTCACTCAAACTTTTTTTATAAGCCCATAAAGCTCAAATTTGTATAAAATGTGCCAAAATCACGATAATTTGCAAGTTATTTTGTAGATAAAAATTCATAAAATGTATTCTGTTCATACTTAAGGTTCAAAATTTTAACACTTGGTTATCCATAAGCTACTCTTCAATTATCTTTAAAAAAATTTCTACCGGACTTAAAGGAACAAATTTTATAACTGTTTGAAATTTAAATTTTTACGAAATTTCATACTATTGCATTATATTTCAATTTAAATATAAAATACTATATTATTATACACCCATTTTAAACCAACATATTAACTCCGTTCAGAATCGTTATTCGTATACAATGATATCTATCATTGCATTCAAATTTAACAAATCCATTGTAATAATGACCTATCCTATAAACGAGGTGCACTCCACCCCCAACTGTACAGCAAAGCGAGGCCTGTTTTTTTTTTTTTATTAACATTTAGTAAGCATAAATTATACCGAGTTCTTTATATTTTAATTACAATAATATACTTGAATAAACAATACCACTTTTGCATCATAACTCGTAAGTAAAATGAGCCCTAGAAAAATAAATTAAACTTATAAAAACTCATATACCTAATTGCGTTATGATATTGAATATAATATTTCCAACATTTCTTTTCAGAAAAAGCATATTGTATTTTAATAATTAGGTACCCGTAGGTATAAATTCAATGGAAATTAATTCGAAGGTAAATTTGATTTATTTGATTCCATAAGACGGCATAATATGTACAAAGTTAGAACGTTAGTTTCACCAAATGTTCACTTGTCTGAATTTAATTTTATCTTCGCAACATATTTAACTTACCACAAAATCATTTGTACTGGATTAATGAACTCCGTGGTCGTCTGAGTTTTGATAGTAACTTAATGGTGATGGAGGCGGCGGTCGTCTTAGCGCCGACCGTCGTTTTGATAATTGTAGTGGCAGCCGTCGTGATTGCTTTTGTCGTTAATAGCACGACAAGTAACGACGTCGGCAAACTTACCGCCAGTGGCGGAAGTAGCTACTGCTGCTTCAACCGCTAGTGCTAGTGATGTATTTTGGATTGTCAGCAAAATGTCTCTGTGAACATGAAAAAATAGAAATAATAAATACTATGATCAATGATCGTCGATTAGTGATCATTGATCAACAACAACACAAAAATGAAAGAATTTTAACATTTTCAACTGTACGCGACGAGCATAATATTTTACATCGCGGTGCGAATTATTATTATAGCACTATAACCACTGTACACTATTATTTCCGCAGCACCGTGGTTCGCGTACACCATTTTGGTAAAACGTTGGTACGAGGGTATAAAACAGGGGTCGGCAAGTAATTTATATTGGAGTGCTAAAGATTAAAATAATAAATCAATGAGGTCCAGTAAAAAAATTAAATAGACTGGAATGGCCCAACCCTTTCAGTCCAGTCGTTCATAAATTTCCTATTTTCGATGTCATTTTTGTGGTTATTACTCAACCTATTGAACGAATAATAAGAAGAAATAATATAAACTAAATAAATATTCTCTATTAACAATAATACTATTATAGTAAATAACATAGTGAAGTACAGTTGACAAGGTCCAGAGTTTTGCCTTTCGCGGTCCGCCAGTTGCCGACCTCTGGTATAAAATAAACCCTACCACGGTATTTTCAATCGGGTGATCGTAACCGTGTACCCTATTACCTAACCACATTCAAGTGCACGGTGAAAAGTTAAATATTTTCAACTAGTGGGTTTAATTTGGTAGGTAGCATATTACCAATATCGATGTCACGTTCTACGCGGAACACGGTGATTGGGTGTCCATTAGTATTTCAACTGTAGACGGTAATTTGATTGAGTTAAAATACATCTGAGAGTCTTACGACTTATTTAAAATGAATAGTATCCGTATATAGGTATAATAGCACTTATAATTTGTTACGCGTTTAGCGATATATCTTATAAAGTTATGAATTTGTGTTAATGTTATACCGCAAACGGATACCTACTTATTAGGTATTTAGGTAGTTATTTTATATAAAACGTACAAGTTTCCGTAACACAAGGAATATTTTGTTGAAAATGCATCAGTAAATTAGATTACTAAATTTAGAATATAACATTAACCCAATAACAAAAAAATTATTTATATTGACACGGTTGAAACAATAGTAGGTGTTTAATTTTTTCACGTAGGTATCATATATAGACATGTAAATGGATAACCATCATTTTAATTTATTATCATACTTTCTTCTCTTAATCAACTTTCTCTAGTAAATTTTAATTTAGCTTCATTTTCTTAAGAGATTATATTATTATTGCTCATAAATTCCACTAGCACAGTCTTTAACAAGTCTATTTTATTAACACACTTATCAATTATTAATATCGTTTATCAAGTATTCTAAAGTTTATTACTAATTATTATTGTACTTATAATAAGTTATTACTAATTTTAAGGCACGTTAAACAATAAACTAAACAATTCGTTTCGTGTGATTTTTATACTCATAAATTCTTGAATTACTTAATTAATGTACACAAAAACACTTTTTAGTACAGTTATTTTAACTATGCTTTTCTAGCAAAATATTTGTCTGATTTAATTTATCAAAAATAAATTTGTATAATTATATCTACCGTATGGTTAGTATATAAACAATCGAATTTAACGAAACGATTAGACAAGTAGGTACTTAAGTACTTAAAATGTCCATATTGATGTCGATATTTTAAAAAGTCCAGGTTCAAAATATATATTTTAAATATACTTAAATAGATTTATTAATGGGTATTAGTTTCATACTTTGATGACGATAAGTAATTAATAATTATTGTATTATAATCTCCTGTATTAAGTCCGTATTATTAACCACTTAGTAAAATAAACACCCAACTAAATAAATATAAACAAAAATGCTTGATAATTGTTGGTTTTTATAAGACACATATATAATCTTTTAGATTATAATATTATGTTACATAACTCCCAAATAAGTTTATTTGAAGACAAACACTATCTATTAAATCGGTATTGTCGACGTATTAAATAATTTTAATTCCAAGCTTGAATTATATAAAGGAAATGTACGTTACTGATTTCTCGTTTATATTAATTTTTTACAAAAATATATTTAAATTTAAAAGAAAAGCGTTAAAAACAAGTATTTTACAAATTGAACAGGTACTTAAAATTTAAGGTGGATCACTATAATACCGTGTAATTGTTAATATAATTTTTAGTTGATTGTAAATGGAAATAATACAATTGCAATTTGTATATGCATATTTAAAATGATTTTCAGTATTAAAAATATTCATACGTGAATCATTTATAAGAAAAATATTTACCGTCAAAGAACAGTAGTAAACCGAATTCATGGTTTTAACTTGTAATAAGGTTTATGAATAAACCACACTTATGTATTGAGTAGATTTTTTTATCTATAATAAAATATTTTATCATAATAATCATTTCAATAATAATTACAATATGGATTTAAAATAAAATACTCGGGACCTATGCCAATTTGGTAAGTTCGTGATGTAAAATTAATACATATATCGACCTAGGTACTTAATGCATCACCGTAAGAATTTTTACAATATGCTGATTAAGTCGTTACATTACGGTATAAAAACAAATTATATAATTATTTAGGTGCTAACTATGTTAAAATATTAGCGTTCAACCTATTCATAAATTTTATGCTTATAATTAATGCTGTATACCAAATATGATATTAACATAGAGTATAATATTATCGGATGACATTAGAAACCTCCTTGAGTCTAAAGGGCATTCAAACCTGACAATATTGTTTAGTTACACTCAATCACATCCTCCTATTTAATAAATTACATAAACCAACAACATTATAGACAATATTTACAAACAATGAACATGTAGTTTTTTTTATTTAAAATAGATAAGCTCATTTATAGTTAATATTCTGTAATATTTGAAACTTATTAAGCATAAAATTAAAATGATTAGCAAATAGCATTTTTCTATAATGATAATTTTATAACATGTGTTGTGATAATCTTGTTATGTTATTTTTGTTAATAGATAATGTAATTTTCGTTAATAGTAATGGCTATTATTTAATTATAAAACACGAATTCCATTTAATGATCGTTTGTTGTGATAAAACATAATAAATGCTTTGCATAGTAATTAATTTAAAAATATATTTCTATAAATATTTATAAGCTACTAAAATATGGGTACATCAAATTATTTCAAAAATGTAAAATATTTTTATTTTCTTCAGCAGTTTTGATATTATTAATTGCATAAAATATTATTTCTTTGGTTTACTCTAAATGAGATACCTCGTTAACATAAGAGTTAATATTATTTACAAAAATATTTTGCTATTCGCACCAAAATGAATTATAAAACTATTAGTAATTTAATAAATATAATTGCATTAGTTTCGAGAACTATGTACTAGGCAAAGATTACCGTTGAAATAACATTTAGTTTTAAGAAATATAAACTGTATTTTAACCTTTTGATAAAATTGAATAAAAAATATTATGTAATTTAAAATTTGTATTTATTTCAGTATAAAAATATTAAATATTAACGATTATTACTTATGAATTATGACTAAAAGTGTCGTCATCGGTACATGTTTCTATTAAGAATTTTATTTATTCATACGGAATGATAATTAAAAACGGCTATTGAATAAAATTAAATGATTTGCACTATTTAACGAATAATACAACTATAATAATAAATATAAATGTTTAATTAATTCGAAATATTTTTGATTCGACAATTATTCATCAAAAAGATGGTAGGTACTATAACTAGATTAATAAGTTTCAAGGTTTTTAATATTTTATTTGAACAGGGAGAAATAAACACAATTAAAACACAAAAAATTTAAATTATGATAATAATCCTAAATAATGTGTCCACGCAATCGTAATATAAATACATTGAGCAAAGAAATTCAGTTTTCAAATTTATGGTAACGTTTGTAAACAAATATGATATAGTAAAAACGGGCGAGTTAAGAAAGAAAGAACTTTTTTGGAACAGCTAAATATAAACATGAAAACATGGTACTAGTACGACTGTTGTGTATATACGAAAAACATTGATCAAACACACGTGTAACCAGCGACGGTTACAATAAATATTAAATAGAAACCATTTTTTATTACGTTACCACACACCAAACGTTCATAATATGAATATGGTACGTAATATATAAACTTCATATATTACGTACCAGTTAACAGTCTCAGTAAAATAATAGAGACTAAATTTAATACAGATAATATACTACTTGGTTATTTCTTGGTATGGGATAATTTTTCAACCAAGTAAAGCCAAGAAAAGTATTAAAAATTAATTTGTATTTAAATTCAAATATTAATGTTCCTTGAAGACTCTGAACTGATCAAGAGTTAGAGCCGTGAGAAAATTGTAACAGTTATATATAATCATAGTATTTATTTTTTCTTTACTGATTTATAGTAAAATACTATTATGTTTTTAAATTCACGAGTATTGTACAGAAATATGTAAATTTGGAAATACTTAGTCATGGTCTGAATACATAATAATCAAAATAGTGATTATATTATTTATAATATACTATATTCACACTTCAGTATTTGTTTCCTAAATCATTCAGAAATTTATTTAAATTGGTGTAGGTATTTATAATTCCATTTCGTTAGATTTCTAAACTATATTTTACGAGTTTGCCTACCAATTATGTGTAATACCAGCAGTGATCGGGCGATAATACTAGACCAATCGCGTATTCGGGTCACAAGTATTCCATTTTTAAAGACACGATTTTTCTTCACCAGTAAAAGGACAATTCTTCCATCGGACGGCTCTTCGCACGCATATAGGCCTATTGAATAGGTCGAGAATATTAATTAGAGAAATCTATTGATGACTTTTATTAGACGCAACTTATTGGGACACATTGCGGTAACGTGGTCGGTCGCGCTACTACTATAATACTAGTTACAAATAATACCTAGTTTATTTTATTATCATTACTATTATAATTGTACGTTCAGATCACGTAAAACAGCGTAAGCCGTTATACTTGCTCTCCGCAACACCATACGGTCAACACGTGTACACACAACAATAATATACAATCTCAATGCAGTCTATTCACAGACCGCCGCTTTTGCGACAATTACCAAGCGTGTGTACAGAACACGGATAATTTTATTTCACGCACCTTGGACACGTATAAAATATATTAAAATAAATTTTTCTTCTTCTCTCTTCGTGAAACACAATAGTAAATAATTAAAACATCGTTGTACAAATTTATATATCACGTTAGGTAAGTTATACCTATATACATTTCAATGGATGAACACGTATAGAAAAAAATAATAATAAATAAAGAATCGGAGCTATATTTTAAAACGCCAGCACGTTTATACTTTAGGTAGGGAACTATAGGTAATATATAACTTTAAATTTCTCGTTCAAGCTCACTAGTTATTAAATATTTATGAGTCTTCTTGTAATAGAAATGATTCTTAGAAAAACGTCATAACTCATGTAATAAATGCGATTTTTTAAAAATAAAAATGAATTATGTCCTATACAAAAGTTGAATTAATATACCTACGTAGCGAATTTGTGTTATTGGTTAGAAACGTTGGAATAATAAAATTAATAAAATAGGTTCCAATAAAAAGAAATATGCGAACTATCTATTAAAGTCTATACATTGAACTAATATTTTCGATTGAATAATTTCTCAACGAATTAATAATGTATTTAACGAGGTATTTAATTATATAGTATCCTTGAAAACGTCACACCCATTTTTATATATTATTATTATATATCTATAATATGTTATATATATATAACAAAGATCGAAAGTATAACGGACAGAAGTGATTGAAAAAATTCTCCCGTATACATTACGTACCTATACAGAACGAGAACAACAAAAGTTTAATCGAATTTCCGAGGGAGGTCATCATTTGGTATAAATATATTTGCAAGACGACTTATTTCAGTGCCTGCAATGTCACGAAAAAAATAAGACCCAATTTACACAAAGGGCGTAACTCTTTTAACGGTTTTTTTCCCCTCCGCCGTTAATGCAAGTCTTACGAGCAGCTAAATATAGGTACGCGTATACGACCCTGACAGTTAACGCGGTTTGACACGTATTTTACATGGACACTTTCTACCACGGCTGTATATCCGTGTACCCTGTATATCATATTATCGTATAATATACGATGGTATATATAATATACAACGTAACATTACAACGGCGTGCCCGGAAAACGAAAATCAATATTACACAGCGCCACAGCCCTATAGGCCGGAGAGGGGTCCGGAGGAGTGGGCAGCGAAGGGGTTAGGCCGAATACGCTTATATAAATATATGTATACTATAATAATATATACCGAGCTTCCGTTCGAGGCATTTTTCCTATTCATGGCACTCGACCCGCAGAACGGGTGGCGGCGGTCGTTGACATTATTCACACACACACACACACACACACACACACGATATTTAGTTTGTGCTTTCGAAATCTCAATTCACCGTAGTGATATATCATTCCGCGACCGCACCACACGTGAACCGTATTGCGCACCGTGCGTGCGTGCATCTCAAACTGGAGAACCTCCCCCCTCACACAGCGACAACGTAGAAATAATAATACTATAACCGGCGGCGGCCAACGCGCAGTTACGTAATAATAACGGACGACGCGCGACACAACGTTATTTCGTTCTATACCATCGTCGTATAATATATTTAAGTACCGTCATCGGTCGCACTCGCGTTATATTTTCCCGCAGGCCGTGTTTGTTTTAATAATAATAATTATAGTAATAAAATTATTATTATTATTATTATCATTATTATTATTATTATTATTATTATTATTATTATTATTATTATTATTATTATTATTATTATTATTATTATTCCATTGTGATAATACCATAGCTACCGCACATGTGTGCACATATTTTTATTTTTATATTTTTTATTAAAACGTTGCACGGTCGTAAAATCTCGACGCCACCGCGAAATAGCATAGTAATTCTTTCATCGTCGTTCGCGGTTTCGTACACGACATGACATTATACGAGCTTTCCGCGCTGTAATATATTATTATACGATCTCATTGAAACGCGTTTCGTCGTACACATATTATATATTACACATATAATATCTACCGTTTATATATACATTTCATGGTATATATAACTAACAAGCCTTTAATAGTTTGTTGTCAGATTAGCGGGGGCTGCAGCGGCCGAGCAAAACTCGCGCAGTCGAACAATAATCGCCGTTGCGGGGGGGGGGGAGCGCACCAACCGATCTGGTTACGCATTGCGGCGGCGGCGGGACGCGCGAACAAAACGCGTCGGGGCAGGTCACGGTCGTCGCATTTACGTTTAGTATTTCATATTAAGCCGACGTGCGGGCGGGCGGGCGGGCGGACGTTCTCGCGCGAGCTGCACGATCGACCTGTTCGCGTTATAAGTACCCGAAAACCGTAGCGTACTATACGAGGCGAAAAAACTTCACACACAAACTTCATAGTATTATGTCCAAACACACCTGAACGGCATTTGTCATATACGACTAAGCCGCTTAGTCTAAGCGCTATTTAACTACGCTTATTTTCAACCATAAGGTAAGACAAAGTGATGGAAAAATGATATTGTACCATTTGTAACGAGGACAATCGATCAAGGCGAATCGTCGTTTAAGTATACATGAATCGTGTCTCGGGTGTAGTTCTGGCTCATACGTAATGTACAATATGCAATATTATTTTTATTTAAATGCTTATTATTTTGTATGGCATGAATAAGCAACATCAAAAACATTTAGAATATTAAAAGATATAACATGTATAAAATTAAAATTAAAATTAAAAGATGGACAACAGTGAAAAAACTCAAAAATAAATATAAACATAAAATAGATAAGAGGTTTCCCATTTGATAAGAGTCCTGCTATAGCTTCACATCCAGGTTCTTCATCCATTCCACCACAGTTTCTTCATTTAAATGCTAAAAAATAGGAATGTAGGTACACAAAGTAGAATAGATTATTAAACGAAGTTACTCGTCATTGCAAAAATACTAATGAATATTTTCTAGTTTTTAGTGAGTACGAATTATCAAGGAAAAAGGGAAAAAAAAAACTAATAATAATGTATAAAAATGATAAAATAATAATAACATTAAATATGTATTAAATTATGGCGTACAACACGCGCGAACGTTACGGCGGCGGCGGCGGTGACAGCGTGTAGCAACACACACGTGCACATGAGTGTAAAAAAACCCTGGAAAAAACGAACGAAAAACACGCCATTTTTCTTAATTTTTCATTACCATTTTACGTACGATTTTGCTTTGTGCATGTGTGTAAACGTATCACACATGCGTGAAAACAAGACGAACAAGACAAATATGTATAATATTAGTATTAGGTACGGCGGCGATCGGGTGGAAGTTACACGCTCGCGGGATCGGGATTTTTTTTACAGATTTCGTCGTCGACCGAGACGTAGTAAAACAATCGTGTTCACATTATCCCATGTGCACGGTAAAAATCAAATTTTATAATATTATAGACATCGCGAACATAGCTATATTATGTAGGTACTCAACCGGCGGAAAGCGAACTTGCCGTAGAAAAACGTTGACAAGAGGTCACAAGAAACGTGAAACCAGGTATTCGGCCAGTGTACACACCCACCCACCAGTATAATCAATCGTCATCGTCATTATTATTGCTGTACATATTCGTATGTATGATGCGATGTGAAGTCAAACAAATGACGCCACCACCGTCGCCGGTTCGTCTACAGATCCGGGCGGCGGCAGCGGTATACGGCGAATAATTCAATTTTAATTATAACCGCCGAGCTCGTCACCGCAGCGGAGAATATTAGTTATTACACACATACACTGGCCAATAAATTAATATCCGAGCACAAATCGATTGAAACAACTCTCGTCGTGGTTGTATAATGTGGACTGCGATATAAAACCATCAGCAGCTACCTATACGATTTTAATAATAGTACGAAAACTATACGGTTTTTTGCGTAAGAAAACATTCGCTGATGAGGAGGGCTGGGGACAAAACAGGACGGTAAAAACACCCGGTTGAAAGACGGGCGAGCGGAATAAAAACATGAAAAAACCATTGGATGTGCATACGCAGCTGCGGCCGTGAACGGATATGGGATTAGATCTACCATCTAACCAATGTCCAACCATGCTATTCTACGAAAATTATATTACTACTATAGAGATTGTGCGGCAAAAATAATGTAGATAATGCGTTACCGGCGAGTGTTTATGGAGTACGAGTGCGCGCCGGACCGTGTGAAGTGAACAAAAGTACACGCATAAACATACACACACACACACACACACACACGCGCGCGCGCGCATGCACACATAAAACGAATGCATTATTTTAACGGTTAATGATTATGTTACGCGGCAGCGGGACAAGTCTGGGTCCAATGTGTTCGAATATTCCTCGAAAAACGAATGTTGACCCCACTGCTACACGACTATTTCATTGCCGCCACTCGGCGATAGGCCCAAGGTACAACGAAGTGTACGTTTTTATCAGACAATAATTGTAGTTGCCACCATGATATACGTATGGGTATGTTTCATATGTCTCATATTATATTATATTGTTTTAGTTCATACATTTTACGAGTTCTAGACTTCTGCCGGATGGAATAAACGGAATCTAGTGTTGGTATACTGTAAAATAAGGCGCTTCTGAAAAAAAGAAAACATAGAAAAACTAAGAGAAGAATCGATATAGCCAACCGAACAAAAACATACATTATGAACCGTGAATAGTTTAACAAGAAATACGAAGGTGGAAGATGTCGACTCTCCTAAAACACGTCATGTCGAACAGAAATACACTTCATTACCGATAGTGACAATAGTAAAATATTGCTACAGTTATAACCTAACAAACACACGCACACACACACACATAAACGTGTCGTTTTGGTATTTCATATAACTTCAATGCGAGGGTGAAATAATAAATTAATAATTAATAATAATAATAACAATACAAAGTTTACAAATATGAGAAATACTTTACGGGTTTTACACAAAATTGAAATACGAATGACAATAGGGAAAATTTTTCAATTTCATAAAAATGTCTTCGTATAATTATTTGAATAAACATTATGATTATTTCCATATAAGCTATCGCGCGCACAATGTGGATTGTCGGGAGAATAAATAACAACGACGATAGACGAAGGATTCGTGTATGTGTGTGTGTGTGTGTGTGTGTGTGTGCGTATAAAAACTGCAAAACTATATGTGTATACCTCACGCGGGCTCGTTCGATAAAAATAATATAAACCCGGTGTGCGCCGTTCTCCATATCGTGTGTTTTATTTTAAACGCTGGCGTGTAACGATATTTCCGCGCACGCGTGCGACAGTGTTAAAAATTAAGATATTATTTTTCTATCGAGAAGTACAACTGGAAACACAATAAACGATAGATTGTGACATTATTGTTATTATTTTATTATTATAACTATTGATGTCGTATCCGTGGGAAGATCACTATTGTACCTACACACGACAATAAACGTTGTCGATCACCTACGCTCGGATAACAGGAATATAAAATGCATTAGAAAAAAAAAATTATAAATCGCTACGAGATTGACGACGACCGTGCCTCCGGAACATCCGAATACCATTTACGGATGTCTCTCTCACTCCGTACGACGATAATATTTATTTTTCATTGTATTATTATTATTATTATTATAATAAAATTACTATATGGTACCGCGACCGGGCAGGAAACGGAACCCGAAAAAATACTGTCCGTCACTCACTCGCTCTGTCTACCTTTCTCTCAATTTCTCTCTCACCTTTGATGGTGGCGATGGCGTTGGTACGATGTTCGTATGGTGTGATGATCGTCACCGCACCGGCCGGTCGGTAGTCACACGACGCCACTGGTCCCACACACGTTGAGCGCGAAATGCCCGCACACGTACGGGCGAAAAACTCGATCGACTCAGCACACACACATACACACACACCGACAACGTACGTCGAACGTGCGGTTAATGAGAGAAAACACGAAAAAATATCAAATGCTGGCTCTTGCACTACGACGGCGGCGCAGCAGCGTCAAGTCTAACAACGCTCCTCCTCGTCCACCTCCTACGGGAGTACTACCGCTACCGCCGCCGCCGCGCACCGCGTTTGCCGGCAGGCGGCGACGGTGGCGGCCCCGACGCTCGTGGAATGCGTGTCTACGACCGTGTACGACGACGTACGACCGCTTCGGCGGCCATGCGTCCGTCGTCGGAAAATGTCAAATGCACGTCACCAGCGGCAAAGCCGTCGGACACCGTCGCCAACGTACGAAAATAATAGTAAAAATCGTAATAATAATCATAATAATAATAATAATAATAATAATAATAATTCACAAGTCATGAAAACTACTATCGTGTAATCGAAAAGTTTTTCGTCTCGTTTGTGATATTATTATTCGGCACGAACGGCGCAGTGCGTGCGCGAGCGTGTACACATGTGAATATGTGTAAATATATATATATATATATATAGATGTGTGTGCGCGCACTTGATACAATGAGTGAGTGGGCAAAGCGGGGGCCCGATAGACGGAATCGCGGCGGTTTGCGGTATGCGTACATCGACGACGGGGGCTCCTCTCTCGGTACACCACCGCCGCACGTATATAATATCCGCTGTTGGCTGCCCGTCCGGCGCTAGCCGAGGACCGAGGTCTGGCCGCCGTTCGTTCCCTGGCCGGCCCGCGGGCAGAGCGAGCTACACAATTCTTACGACCAAACCGCCGGCCGCGCCCTACCGCATGTCGTGCACCTCATCGGCCGCCTCGCCGTAACCTTGCACGCGCATACACGCGGCGCACGCTCGTCCGCTAACGACTTTCCCGCCGCCGCCACCATCGTGCACCTCCACCACTCCTCCGATCCATCCACCACCCTTCCACACCGACCATTCATATTATCTGCCATCGCGGCAAATCATTGCAGCCGGGCCGCGCTGGCACCGCAGCACCAGTACTGCCAACCTCGATTGTTCTAGAGGCAAATGCCGCTCTATCACGGGGAAAGGGTCGGGGACGGAGGGGGGCGGCGAAATGAACACGTGAGTGCGCGTGTAACCGTGGTACGATACGTCGTGTTGTACGGGTTTAGCTGCTGGAACAGACAAAAAAAAAAAAACCTAAAAAGCACTGATCGACGACGCGTTGGTACCCACTATTTTATTTCCATGCACCTAATTCCAACGTACGTTTATATTATCACAGTTGAACACACGGCGGCATAGTTGTTGATGTGCACGGTTCAGAAAAATGGGTCACCGCAATCGGCGTTACGATATTATGTATTTGTGCTATCGTCACTGCCGCCCACAATAATGAAACCATTAAAACCATATACGGTGCACGCGCGCTCGATCCACCACTAATCTTTTGACGCACACATGACGCAAAACCGATAATAATTATAATAATAATTATGCACCATGACCGCAATTATCGCATAAAGCTTTGGGGATGGCAAATGAGCAACCGCGGCTTTTGATATTAACAATATTATCACCGTCTCTCGAGAGGATGAGGTCTGCTCGTGACGTCAATGAGCAGTCAAATGGCCATCGGCTCGTCGTGATTTCCCGGTGTTTTCAAATATTTTTTTATTTAACCGTCGTTGAGCGCTTAAATTTATTTTTTATTTTTTCGGTATTACATCGTTCGATTATTCTATTACAGTCTACGGTTCCAATTTCGCTACGGGGTTTTTCGTCATCTCAAAGCATTCGCGAATAAATAGACGGTCTCTGTATTGAAATCTCGCATAAGTACATCACAATGAATAATAATAATAAATAAAAAAGTAGTGTCCGATTCACGTGCGGTGTGACGAGAATGAATGCAGGAGCACTGACAATCGCAATTACCCGATAAATTAATAACATTATAATTATTATCATAATTATAACAATATAATATATATTGTATAATACAAGTATTATTATTTTAATGCTGGCTTGTAGATTTTCAGAGGTAAATGTGTAAAAGTGTTACACATGCTATGCTAACCTATTCATTTACTATTAATACGGGCCTCCAACGAGGACGATGATCATCTCGCACATCGATTTGCATGTAAAAGTATTTAGACACAATACAAGGCTAATAGTTGAACTAACTGTCAATTTTTGTTGTACTAAAATTTATAGATACAAATAAATCATATTTGAAAACAAAACTTATTCCATACTTAGGTATACCTTATACGTATAAACGAGTAGGTGGTGTAATATATGTATAATAGTTTAAATATATTATGTTTAGGTATACAATTACTAATATGATACATCCCACACTCGACTTAAGCGTATTTTCAACCACAGAACCACCTACTTTTGTACGTATAAATCATATAGGTCCTAAATAGTTCTTGACAGTATTCTAAATATGGAGAAAATTATTATTCTATGCATATTAATAAATTATATTGTACGTCGAAGGGAAAAATCGTGTAATAAAACTTCAAAGAAAACGTAAAAAGAAAATAATAATAATAACAAAAATAAAAAAAGATAAATGTTACATTTAATTAAATTATTATATAATAGTAATAAAAAAGGTTAAGTAAAAAAAAAACTAAACCCTTTGCTCGGCCAAAGCGCTTTTTGAAAACAAAATAATATTTATTCGAACAAAGAGCAGACGTAGTTATTTTTAACATAATAGGTAATAAATAATAAATGTTATCGTATTAATATTTTGTATTATATTTTACATGATTAAAACATAGTTTATAATAATGTATGGTGTTAAAAACGTACGAAGAATAGGCGTTAGAAAAAAATAAAATAAAATCGTAAAACACTACATCAACTAATTACCATTAAATGTGTCTGTGAATGGTGAGTGTGTGGAAGACGTGTGTTAGACATAATATTATAATAATATGTACCTAGTAATAATAGATAAAAGAAAAAAAAAACCGTAAATATACCCGTGAAAATTATTGTTACGTAAGGATCGCGTTGAACTTGACTCATGGAACCGGCAGCAGTTATGATACGTGGAAACTTTTAGTACAAAGACATTGTTCGATCGCGCGGTATTGATACGCGTGGGCGGTCGTCGGCGACACTGTCTCGTTTACATATTATCGTACACGGAGACGTACAATGTGGTATAGTGAACTATACGGCGAAGCGTTGGCGACGGGTGCGTCGGAGGGAAAGTTCGGAAAACTTCGGTACGGGGAAAATGAATAAATTATAACATTATACTACGGTATATACGGTATACTACGGCACGCGTACAACGACCGCATTGTGCAGCACTAGGGCACTGGGAGAACTTTCAATTTCCAATAATCACGAACCTCTATATGGGCCATTCACTCAACTCTCCCTTTTTCTCTCTCTTTCTCTCTCTCTTTCACACACACACACACACACACTCTTTCTCCCTGTTCCTTTGCTAGCTTTATAGCAAACGTTTGCGATTCTGTATAGTAGCACAAAGTCGCGTAGTATGCAAATATAATATTATGTCTACATATATGTATATTGTTTGTTTTCCGTCATAATATATTCACATAACTAAACGTACTCAGCGATACGAACGCGAACGAATCAAATACTTTAGATTAATTACTAAGTTACATAACGGGGAGTTACCGTGTATATTATTGATATATAAATTATAACATATTTTGTAACGATGTAGATAAAAAAATACTCGACCGACTTATTTTACGAGTACTTACGTATTTTTTTCTATGCGCGTTTGTGTATGTATGTGTGTCTATTTTTCTTATTATCATTTATCATTATCATATCGTATAATATATTTACACACACACACATATATATATATATTTATTTATTTATTTATTTATTTATTTATTTATATGTGTATGAATTAGAACGCATTTGCATATATACTCACATGGCAAAATGTATGAGGATATTCTTATAGTGCTGGTACGCACGGACGGCGGCGGCGGCAGTCTCGATGCCGGGAGCACGGCGGCGACAACGGTGCGAGCGAAAAGGCCCCGATCGGAACGACTACTACACGAAAACGGCGGTTGCGGCCGCGTCAACGATCGTTATAATATTCTCGTCGTCGTCGTAGCAGTCGACGTCGTCGTCGCCGTCGTCGTCGTCGTAGCAGTCGACGTCGTCGTCGTGTATTCGCAACGTACGCAACCGCCGCCGCGCGCGATGCAGAGCGCTGCTATATACATTGTCGCGCCCCCGTCGACGTCGTCGGTCAACCACCGCGGCCCGCCTATCAACGTTTCGGCAGCGGTGCCCGCCCCCTCACGCTGCGGCTCGGTCACGGCGTGCAGTGGCAGGGGTTGCACAAGCGGGGGAAAGTCCTCCACTATCGCCGGTTGTGACTATACTCTTCACACCGCCACCACTATTACGATGGGCTTGCGGGGTGCTGCTGCTGCGTGTTCGCGGGACCGGAGGGTAGGTGGGGCGCAAAAGAACGGGGACGACGACGACGATTACCGCCCCGGGGCTTGCAGGGCGGCCGGGCCGAGTTGCTCGATACGACGCCCGGCTGACGTCTATACGGGTACTATACGCGCGCGAGTCAGATTGACCCTTTTGGCCCCTCGCTGATTTAATTATCGTACACCGGCTAATTGTTATTGCTTATTAACGGAATGATTCGATTTAAGCCACCCATGGTGACAGTTACTCGATTAGAATTTACCGCATACATAATATACAATACTGCACGTTGTCGTCGTCGTCAATTTATAGACCATAATATCATATCATCATCATAATACATTCGATGTACATATATATATATATATATACGGGTACAACTATTTATGTACGAAGACGGTAATTTGTTTTCGGGACATTAGTAATTGACGAGAGCTCACAAAGGCGAACGGCGACGATTGCGGAGACGGTTTCTATCCCGCACCGTACCGTATATTATATTACCGTATAAAGTAGCATATTATTATAATATATAGTACAGACACACTCACATAATGTACACACTTACCAGTGCTACTCGCTCATCCCTCCATCGTCTCCTCCTCCTCTTCTTCACAAATAAAAGTTTTATATCATTATTGTTATTACAATACAACACACACGCCGTTTAAGTGCCGCTCACACGCCATTAACATCCGTGACCATAATATAGTATTATTATTATTAAAGTGGGGCCGGCCGGACACGAACAAGACGGCGGTGGCGATTTTAATATTTATTTATTTTTCTCGCGCGCACCTACGTCATTCCGGCGTAATAGCCATACGACTGTCTCTCCGCGTGCGTGTATAGTGCGACATCGAATCAAATATAATAATAACAATAATAATAATAATAATAATAATAGTTAATATATTCATCAAATTATGTATAATATATTATGTTGTGTGTGTGTGTATGTGTGTGTGTGTGTGTGCGCGCGCACGCATACATTAATGTATATTATACACAATGAAAATGAGTCATTTTTTACGGCGGCGGTGACAACCCTGCCACCCACCCACCCACCGACAGCGACAACGTTTCCGTTCGCTCCCTTCTCCCCTCCCATAATGAACGCTGTCCGCTCGACGGGACCGGTGCTCTACACTGCTATTATAATGCAATTACGGTGCTGCACAGCTTTATACGCGCATGACGTCCCGTCGGTCGTGTACACTTGTGTAATATTGTTCGTTGTTTGCTGCATCAGCGACATGTATACATATTGTAGGTCGTATACACGCGCTTTTACCGTGTACTTGGCGAACACACGCGTTCATAATACAACGGTTTGGGAAGTGTTTAGAGTTCGTTTAATAATAATTGAAGATTGGATACGCTCGAATCTTTTTTTTTTTTTTTTTTTTCGTTAAATGCCTCCATAATCACTGAGGGGGAGTTTTGCCTTTCGGTAATCCTACCCCTCGGATACGCTCGCATCTGCTAAATGCGACGTACAATTATACGTATTACGAAGACACTACGCGTACTACGTTGTATGTGAAATGCGAATCATCGCACCACTACGACCGTTGTAATATATTATTGGGGTTGGGAAAACGGTATAGCTAGCAGTAGCCCCGTACCGCTCGCGAGCCCCACCCACGTCGGAGAGTCGCTTACGTTTGCTAGCTTCGTATTAATACCAGGGTATATACTGCAATAGTATATATATATTAAATGTTACGTACATTACAATCTAGTATAATGATAGTCCATGGCCTGTAGTGTCGACAGGACTCCGGTCGTATCTTTATGTACTATATAGCACTGTTGACAGGCCCTTGAAAATGTTACATATTATAATAATATGTATACAAGAATGATATTTTACATGATCGATTTACTCTCTAGTCTCTATATTATATATATACTGCGAGTAATGATTAATTGCAATATTATTGTCATTTATACGATGTATTATATTATACTGAAGTGTTAGTATAACGAAATCTGTAATCATCTCCCTCTCATCTCGACGGTACACCGTATATACACACCGATAGCATATAATACGTAATGCAGTAATTATGCTAAAAATCTTAAAAACATAATTACAATATTATTGTTTACTATCCGCATGCATTATAATTACACGGGCAAATGAATATGAAATGTTATCGTTATATGGGAGATCCTTTTGAAAAACGTACTCCACGCATCCGAGGAACTTTAAATGGCAGGCAGACACTGCAGCGACGCAATTCTATCAAGGCCTACTACTATAGAATAGCATCATGTGGCCTATGTATAACGTAAACATATGTGTTTGGAAAAAGAATTAACGCCCGTACCTTTTGGAGACAACGAGTTTGTATCGAATATTTTAATAATGTACGCACACATAGTCCGTCACATTTTCGATTTATCCTAGTGGCGAGCTTTTAAATCAATTTTTACGCTACCGCCCATATACCCATCTACGTCATGCGGGAAAGCGCTATTTACTCGTTGAAACGTAATTTATACCGTGACAAACATGTATATAGTAGTGTATCATACACTGTGTACGCATAAAGTATAGCATACACTAATTTAGCACACGCAAATTGTTTGACCTACTCTTTTATTTTCAAATATGCGGGATTAACGCGAGTATACATATTATTATTGTAGGCTAAGCTCGAGCTCGCTGCAAAAGTAGCAAACATATACAAGGTCAGAACTTGGCTTTTAATCTGAACGAAGTTTTTACTACTTCCGGACGAGCAGTTAAACCTACCACTGTACATAGATAAGCGTACAACTAGGTCTTCGAATGATCATTTTATGGTGAGAGCCAGAGAGGAAGGGGTTATAATAATAATTGATGTAGAAATAAATAAGTGAATAAAACGGTGCCTCCACATATACCGATTTACAAATCGTTATTTTATTTTCAATTTTATGTCGTTTGAGTTTATTAAACTTATAAAATTATATAACATATTTTCGGTATAAAATTATGATATTAATCTCATATTTTTTCTATATTTTCTATATAAATATGACAGGTTACAAAAACACTGTATTATATTTTAAAAATACCAAATGATTGGTTTAATTTCCCTGGGAAAATATATTGCCTTATTATAATTAAAAATATATTAGAAAAAAAAACCTAAAAAAATTATATTTCTGACAATCGATTTGTCTTATGGAAAAAATGTATGCAAGCACATGTAATTATTTCTAGATTGTAATATTATAATTTATAATAATTTAGTTAATTCGTTTTGTGAGTAAATTCATGAATAATTCAAATGTACGGCCATCTATATTACGCGCATACTTGACACAGATAAAATATATGTATATCGTATACCAGTGTATTATTGAATGTATACTATTGGAAATTATGCAAATAATATAATTAGATTAGTATTTTTAAATTATATAAACTGAGCCCAAAGTTATTTTTATTAACCTTTCAGAATTCCAATTTATTGTTTATAAAAAATTAACGAAAACGAATTTTATACAGGACTAAATTATTTTACATCCATCTATATTAGATTCTTATAGACATTGTTGAAATATTATTTTTTTTTTATATAAAAATTGGTTTTATTAATATTCAGTATGTAATAAGAAGCTCTACGCATCGCGTTGTATAGCACGATAATATATTGTGTAGTGTCTACGTTCAAGACGTTCAAGTTATATAATTCATTTTTGTATTGGAACACAAACCATAATATTCAATGCGAATAGAATAGATAAAGGCTTCGCCGAGGGATAGAGAACGGGGTAAACAATCAATATTATTTTTGCTATTTTTATATACTGGTAACGAACACTTATGTATGTTATACCGTATATATATATAAATAAGATACATATACAATGTATATACGCCATTCGCATACTGGCATTAGCGAAAAAAGAGTATATTTCATTTGTATGTTCATGTGAATGACAGCGTATGTACAATATGACATCGACGTCGAATTTATTTTTTCCCTAAAAATTGACAACATTTAGAAGTTTTGTTGACACAGCAATGATATTATAATATATTGTGTCCAACCTCGGATATCGATGGCGGTTTGTGTACACACCAATGCACATACGTACATATAACCTATTATATGTATTATACGAGACGGGTGGATTATCGAACGGCCATGCAGGCCAATTTGTCTAGAAGTCGTGAACCGACCCGCTGTACATATTATACCCTTGGGCACAACAACGTGGGGGAGGGGGAACTGGGGAAGGTAGGAGAGGGCGACGCACGGTCGGCCTATTGGGCGCGGAAACGACGATGCCTGGCCAGTGTGGTGGTCGAAGGGGCGCAGTGCGGCGGTCGCATCGAGGGGTGGGCGGTCGCGACGAAAGGGTGGTATTTGGCCGCTTAATTAATATTAATAATAATACGTCTATACATCACGGCCGGGGTGCACGACCGCATACGGTGCACACCACTATTATATAATGCGTACCTGTACCTATGTGTATATGTACAGCGGATTCCGCCTAATGTGGGCACCGGTTAATATGGGAAAAATGGTCTGGTCCCAATACAAATGAATTTTAACAATGTTTAAAAAAACCACATAATATGCTCGAGGCACTCGATCCGGTTTATGTGGGCAATTTTTATTTTATCGTGGCGTTGGAATACACACATAATTGTTATGTATTTATAATAATTGACTATACCATCGGATTTCCTCGTATCTATAAGATTGATCAGTTTATCAATAATAATAAAAATACCTAATTACTATTTAAACCTTTGGTAATGGGATTTTGTTGGTTAAATGCATAAAAGACGTGTTCTTACATCACATTATCTGTAATGCGACAATGTCCGCATTTCAGTTTTAACGTGAGTTTCAACGTGACACTGAATGTTTTGAAAAGGGCTCTCCACTGAAGGAAAAATTCGCTACTTTGGATTAAGTAAAATCGCTTCCTCCAGGCTGTTCACAACGTAAAATCGCCAAAAAATTGTGCGTTGCAAAAAAGGTGTGCAAAATAAAAAGTTTTTTTGATATTATAAATGTTTGTGTTTTCGGACCAATGTCGATTTATATGGGCAATCGCTTATAATGTGGGCAAACAGAGCGGGTCTCAATGTGTCCACATTAAGTGGAATTCATTGTATATGTAAAACCTATGTCTATAAAATATTATGCTGGTTATAATATGTGTGCGACCTGCGCGTCGTACGAATTATTATTATGTAACTTCGGTGTACTGTCGCGTACGCGCGCATGTGCATATTTATTGTGTACCTAGTTGAGTGCAGTTACGTATTGTTGTGAGTCGAGGAAAACTCGGAATTTATCGTACGATTTCGCATATAATACGTCGTCGTCGTCGGTTACGTAAAACTATATATGTATAAAATATTATATAGTCGACCGGTGTTGGGTAAACATGGCGCGTGAAAAGTGCTACAGAAGAAGAGTAGTAGGTAATGTTTGCAGTCGACGAATATTTTACTACCTCTACTATATACCTGTATATTATAATAAAAATTAATTATTGTTTTGCCGCCTCACAGGACCGACCGTGACGTATGACGTATATTATATAATATATTATAATATTATTACGCATCGTCTTGTACGATTATCGGTGTCGCCCGAGAGATAAACGACCAGATGAATTAATAACTAAATGCCTACACGCATAGATGATGGTGGAGAGGTGTGTGGGCACACACGAGCGAGTGTGTGTGTGTGTTTTCGTACATGTGCTGTGTATACTCGATATTAATGTTCATAATATACGCCGCGTGATTGCGTATACGTGATAATAATTATATGACGGCTGTTGTGTGCAACGGACCGCCATCGCCAAGGCTATTTCGCGTAGCATGTACATACCACGTCCAGTAATATTATTTCCTTTGATGCGATTTGCACAGAATGAAGCACGAGTCCGTAATCCAGCAGTATAATCCGGTATACGTGCAGTATATAAGAGTATAAGACACAGCGAAATTATGCAGTGTATAGCGACGAATACTAAGAATCTGAGGGTAGAGAGTAAAACACAGAGATTTTATGAGTAATTTCACAGAGTAATCTTGATCGCGATAAGTGTACTGTATAATGTACATTTACGAAGGGTTTCTAATAGTGCATAATTCGAGCTCTTTTCATTTTCAATACATCGAGATCTAAGCTACTGTAACTTCTCACACGGCCCACGGCGGATATGTACATAATAGTAACGTAAAATGTATTATTAATGCATATTTATGTAATAAAAGCAAATTAACCCCTTCCCCACCCCAGAGTTTTTTTTCGACACTCGTTACGTGAAGGGGTATTTTTTATACCATATAGGTATATATATATTTGTATACACTGTGTATATTATACATGACACGAATTTCAACGTAGTAGAAATAATATGTTACAACTAATAAGCACAAATTATATCCCATCAAAATTGATAGAAAAAACCGTAATAGTTTTATACATTTTTTATGTTCCTTACTTGGTACTATATAACTAACGCCTGTTCGTTGGAAAAATGAACTAATAGATTCTACGAATGCGACAATGGCTAAGACGACTATTACTCATCTCACTCCTATAATTGTCACGTCGTGTAGAGCAATAGTAGTAGTAGGAAGAGGAGGAGAGGATTACTATACAAGAATATAATAAGTCTGTTTTTATCACTGACGTCAAATTTACAAAATATAAAAAGAATTCAGCTTCTGGGTAGAAAATAATTTCGACAAAAAATTTCGGTTTGAAAATATATTCTTTATTCACAAAAGTCATAAAATGTATGTTTTTTAGCTTTTTACACGCCAATTCTGTTGATTTACTCATTTCTTATAATAATTATTATTTTACTTACGTACACACATATAAAGACGTAAACAATGATGTTGCCATACATTCAAGATCTTGAAAAGAACAAAAACAGTAATTTTTTCTTAAAAACTGTTTTCATGTAACAAAATGTCTTAAGTACCTAACACTATACAGTGTATCCAATTAGTCCTCATGATAATATTCTTTAACTCTTATTCTTTCCTTCTAATTATAAACACGCCTATTACTTTTAGTAGTTTATTGCACAAAGGTAATAATTGGACAATAATGATGTGCTTTGTATTTTTAAAGTGTTTTTTTTTTTTTTAATTACTGTCGGAAACAAAAGAATATTTATTATGTATTTTATGCTTGTATAAAACTTTCAAAGATAATTATGACTTAAAAAATGATAAAAAAATTTAGTTATAAAATAAATATTTCATAAAGATGTGTATATTTATTCACAAGTATTTTTTGGCGTAGAAAATGGACAGAGAGTATAAGTGTTTAATTGCATCTATCTCAGGAATTATATTATTATATCATAATGATTATTGGAGTTCACGGCCTCACAGGACTGTCGTTTCATTTTTCAGTAGAGTATTGAGCTACAACGAAAATATTACAGCTATAACTAGTTATTTGTTAACTATTTAGTGCAGTGGTGTATAATAACTAATAAGTACCATATTCATAAATTCATTTAAATATAATTCATAAATTGATATCATTAAACTTCTAGTCTTATACACTTTAGCGGAAGTTATTATTTTTTAGATTCTGAACGGAGTGATGGAATCTAATGGTCTTACAATGTGTGTTTTTTTGTTTTTAACTTTTCTTTATTCTTTTTATTTTTTGTGTCTATCATAACGTTTTGGGATAGTAAAAATGCTTCGATTTTTTTAAACAACAACTTTTCTGAAAGGAAAGTGAATGTTGATGGTACTTCAGTCGGTCAAAAAGTAAACTTTTTCAATATTTTTTAAAGGCATCGAAAAAAACCATAAAAAAATTACGAAAAAACGGAAATTTTTTTTAAATGCTATAACGAAAAAACAAAAACCGCAAATTCTTGAGATTTTCACCAAATCTTTGTATTAGCAATGTCTATAATACATGGTTAAGTTTTCAATGTATTTTGACATTTTTGGATTTATTTATAGACAATTTAAATTTTCGATTTTTCTAGAAAAAAATTTCATGAGCGTTTGAAATTCAAATTTTTAGGAAAATGCATAAAAGAACATTTTATCCTCAAATGATTTTAAATATTTGTTATTATTCAAAAAGTATAAGTCGTAGTAACTTGAAACTTTTTCCAGTTGTTTAGATTGGCATTTTCTTTAAATAATTTATTTTTTAATATACCTATTTTACTGATTTCTAAGCAATTATACCATTTGAGTAATTCGATTTTTTTAGTTTTTTTAGATTCTGAACGGAGTGATGGAATCTATCGATTTTACATGATGTGTGTGTTTTTTTTTTATTTTAGATTCTGAACGGAGTGATGGAATCTATTGGTTTTACAATGATGTGTGTTTTTTTTTTTTTTTGTGTCTGAGAACACGATTTTTGGTAGTAAAAATG